>ML098380.1:51714-67074 GCA_003697995.1 Taxidea taxus jeffersonii | reverse complement strand
AAAAATGTGGAAACGTATGTTATTTTGTCAGCACTTTATATGAGAATGTTCAGATGGGTGTCATTTGAAGCCTTTGAAAGTCCATTTTCTGTTGGGCCAACTTTAGCATTTGGGGGATTCTTTCGCTAATTTCTCAAGGGGTACAATTTTTGTTGTTTGTTATTTCTGGAAACCGGTAGCCAAAATGTGGTATGCGATCTGGTTGTTCCTGTCGTTTCCTAATTGATTTGCTCCTTTAACATTCTTTTAGTTTTTTTTTTTTAAACCAATCCATTTGTATCTTTCCTTTACAAATTAAAAAAAATATATTGTATTTATTCATTTGTCAGAGAGAGAGAGAGAGAAAGTGAGAGAGAGAGTACACACAAGCAGGGAGAAGGAGCAGAGGCAGAGGGAGAAGCAGACTCCCCATTGCGCAGGGAGCCCGATGTGGAACTCGACCCCAGGACCCTGGGATCATGACCTAAGCCATAGGCAGCTGCTTAACTGACTGAGTCACCCAGATGTCTTCCTCCTTTACAAATTCGTAGTTATGGTTGGTGGCTGGGAAACTGGAGGACCTACTCAAACAGGGCATTCCAGCAATCCCCTCTTGGCACCCTCGCTCGTATTCTGTTGCTTTCAATGCCTTTACTCTTTTCATGACGTCTCCAATAGCTATTAAAACCACCCATTCAATGCAAATTGCTGGAAACCCTGATTCAGTAGGAGACATGAGTTTGGGTGAAATAGCTTGTTTTCAGTCGGTGAGGTTAAGCTAGTGAAAGATTGGCCATCTGATTACTGCAAATACATGGGTAACCTTAAGCCAGAGGTTCTCAGCAGGGACATGGGGTCTGATTTTGCTCCACAGGGGACCGCATGGCAATGTCTGGAGACACTATTAGCTCTCACAACTAGGGGGAAGGTGTGCTACTGACATCTAGTGCGTAGAGGCTAGCTAGGGAGGCCGTTGAGCATCTGTAGTGCTTGGGAGGAGACTCCCCCACCCCCCAACCAAGAATTTTCCAGTCCCCAATATCAGTAGTGTCAAGACTGAGAAACCCTGCCTTCAACTAATAACGGTTTACCAAAGTGGAAGTCCAAAGACGAGCACCCTAAGCGTTTAGACCAGCATTATCCAATAGAAGCTTCTATTGGTGATGGAAGTTTCTGGGCTGTTCTCTAGCTGTTCTGCCCAGTAACAAGAACCACTAGCCACGTGTGGCTACTGAGCATTTGACATGTGGCTGGTGTGATCAGGGAACTGAGTTTTTATTTTATTTCACTTAATCGGATTTAGAGTGAAACAGGCACATGTGCCGAGTGGCTTCCATATGACATTCAACTTTAGCAACTCTGTAGGCCTAGGCACACGTGGTTCTGGGACCAGATAGTCCTGAATCCGTGTTCACGGACTAACCACTTTCTTTGACAGTCTTGAGTCATCTAAGCCTTCCGAGCCTCAGTTTCTTCATCTGTAAAACGGGGGTAATGATGCGACCTACTCCTTCGAAGCTGATGGATATTCCATGCAATAATGAATATTGCTCATGCAAGAAAGCATGTAGCGCCATGCCCAGTGCAGAAAGCATTTGAAAGATGTTAATCATTGCCCGGGACCTGTGGTCGGTATGGTAATGGCTGTCGTGTAAGTGGGACTCGCTCAGGGCTTCTAAACAAGATGTCTCCTGCGATATCCTTGAAAGGTCACCTCAGAGGCAGAGCCCTAACTCTCGGCCCTCACCACGTGACCACAGGTGTGCCTCTTTGGGCCTTGCTGTGCTCATCTGTAAAATGGGAATAAGAAACACGATCGTCACGATAATGCTACTTCCCTCGCCCTCAATTGCTGGGAGGACCAAATGGCTCTGGAGGTGGTTTGAAGAGGACAGAGCCCCTATAAGTGCGAGATTTATGCTCTGAGTTTACACGCAAGAATGCTTTCATTTAGAGACGGCATGGAAGTTCTTGGGAGAACTTGGGAAGTTCTGGGGAGAATTGTCATGCATTCGAAACAAGAGTGCCTGAATAGCGAAGGTGCACTGGAGAGCGGGCCGGAAACCAGGAGCTCCTCAAAATGTCACGCTCCCAGGCTGCTAATGAAGGAGCAGGGCATCCGGCCCTAGGGGAGTGGGTGGGCCCTGAAGCAGCTCACAGCGGGCCATTCAAGCCATGCCCTCTGAGGGCATGACCAGCACACTGTCTGGCCTGAGAGCTACACACTCTGAAAATCCTGGGCACCATAGAGTGGAAGTCACCTGACCCCTTGGAGCCAGACATGGGTTTGAATCCTCACAGTATTACTTGCTAGCTGTATGGCTGTGGGTGAATGAAGGCCATAGCCTGCCCCAGCCTCAGTTGTCTTCTCTGTAAAATGGGTATAAGAATTCCTACCTCCCAGGGTTGTCACAAGGATTGAATCAGGTAACTGATGGGGCCCATAGGTGGCCCTCAGTAAACGTGAGTTCCTTTGCCATCTGATGAGCAAATGTTAGCCACTTAATCAGTTGTCATCCCCTTTCTGTTCCTCTGGGATGGAAAAAAAAGTGAAAGTCTTGGCTGAGGGCCCGGGAAAACTGTTTAGGCCTTTCTTGAGAGGAAGAAGGGCAGAAGAGCAGTCTGGACTGTTTTGGGACAGGTGAGGGCAAAGGAAGAAAGTACAGGGCTCTGAGTGTGTCACAAATACACAAATACACGTGTTAAGGAGGAGCCTGAGCAGCCTTGCCTGAACTTGAGAGAGCCCTGGAAGAAGTTACCATGCTCTCTATGCCCAGAGAGGGGCTTTCTGGGGACAGGGGTTTCCCAGCATTGGGAATTTATTTTTTTTTAAAGATTTTATTTATTTATTTGACAGACAAAGTTCACAAGTAGTCAGAGAGGCAGGCAGAGAGAGAGGAGGAAGCAGGCCCCCTGTTGAGCAGAGAGCCCGATGTGGGGCTCAATCCCAGGACCCTGGGATCATGACCTGAGCCGAAGGCAGAGGCTTTAACCCACTGAGCCACCCAGGCACCCCAGCATTGGGAATTTAAACTCCAGCCATATCCATGGCCTGCTGGATATACAGTGGCGGCTCATGAACAAAGGGTACATGTTGGACCCAGCAGGCTCTGCGCTCCCACAGCCACGGGTCCCCAGCCTTCAACGCCACGGCCATTTTACAAAGCCCACCACCAGGGGGCCACCGGAGAGAGTATAGCTAACTGCAGGAAGTCTCATCCCATACTTTTTGGGAGAGTGATGGAGAATAGGGGACACAGGTCATCAACGCCATGGGATGAGAATGATAGCTAACAGGTCCTGAGGGCTGACTGTGTGTGACGCCCCATGCCGAGAGCTCTCTGTGAGTTAGTTACCAAATCGCCTGTGAGATCCCTTCTCTTTCCTGAGCACTGTTCTGATCTCTTAGCACACAGCAGGTACCCAACAAACAGTTCTAAAATGAATGAGTCCTCACAGGTGGTATAGGATGAAGGTACTACCCTTAGCCCCACTTCACGGATAAGGAAGTTTAGGTTTTGAACAGCTCACTGACTTGCCCTAGATCACAAGCAAGTAATTGACAAGAGGCAGGATTCAAAGCTAGATTTGTGTAGCTCCACAGCCTAACCCTTTTGCAACTACATTATCTTTCCTCTTCAGAAGGTCAAGGTGCCAGATTTCTCTTTCTGCAAGAGAGGAAGGTCTGCATGGACACTCCTGAATCACAGAATCAAGAACGTTACAGAAAGACACGATATTGTGACCACCATACCTTCAAACTACCTATTCCCTCCACCTCCCAAAATCTGTCCCGAGACAGACTCATTTCATGGATGAGGAAACTGAGGCATGGAGAAGTTACACAGTTTGTTCCAGGTCACACAGCTTGTGAAGATCATTATTAGTTTGCATTTCTGTCCTTTAAAAGGCTCAGAGCCTGATAGGGAGAGGTAGAGTTTCATCTTTGGGGGCCAAGGCTAAACGGGAAAAAAAATCAACAAAGGATGCCATACTATTAAAGCAACTTACTTGACTTTTCTTTTGAAAGTAGAAACATAAACCATTTCACTCATCTGATTTGAACATTCAAAGCTGTATTCCTTGTTACAAACACAACAAGATTATAACAATATAATTCATTTATCCACTAAAGCATAGAAGGGAGATGTTCAAAATGAGGAATGGAAACAAGAGGGGAGAAAAAGAAGAGATACAGGGCATGGGAACAGCTAGATATGGATTAGGAAAGCAACAAACTAGCAGGCACTGTATCTCACAAAAGATTGCTACTAAAGATTGCCCAAGTCATGCTGCATTTTTCCATCAATAGTGTCATTATCTCTTATTTTCTGTCCTGCGGACCTTAACGGCCAAGGACCAGCCCATCCTATAAGCTATGGGTCATGTTAGTTCCCTACCCTGCATCAGCTCTCGCTGCTTCAGATCTCCCTTTTCCCTAAGCTCAAGCGTTCTGGACGAATGGAGAGAAAAGTAAGTCAAAGGGGGAGTCTCCTCTGATGTCCGTGGGGGTTGGGGAAAGGAAAGGGCCCTGGGAGCCAGGGTGCATCTGCTTACCCACAGGTTAAGCAGAGCCAGGAAGAGAAGGTAGAAGAGTCCGCTCCCCCAGAGTTTGCATAAAGCACACGGACAGAGCTTTCTATGTGAGTTCCCTATTCATGCGTGCTACTTACAGTGTGTCTCCAGAAGCCCTCTAAAGGAGTGAAGTGGGGGGAGAGCCCCACGAAGCCTCCATCCCCTGTTTTTGAAGAAGATAGTTTTACTTTGACATGTGAGGAATGTTTCCATTGTGCCCGTGGCTTCAGAAGCCCAAGTGTCAAAGACCTAAGACCTTATTTCATGCAGAGATAGCCTATGTTCTCTCTCTCAGACTCGGAGAAAGGTCTCTGGGATGAGGTAGTTAGCTCCCCCATGGGGATGGGTTTCTGACTTGAAAAGATTTCAAAAATATATTTTTTGAAGGGGCGGAAAGAATGAGGGGGAAGTTTAAGTCAAATCTCCCACAACCCTGTGCAATATTTTGTTGTTTTTTGAAACTGAAGTGTGATTAACATACAGTGTTGTATTAGTTTCAAGTGTACAATATAGTGGTTCAACAATTCTGTATGTTACTCAAGGATCATCGTGATAGGTGTGCTCTGAATTCCCTCTATTTCCCTACCCACCTTCCCTCTGTCAACCAAGTTTGGTCTCTGTATTTAAGAGCCTGATTTTTTTGTCTCGTTTTTTCTTTGTTTATTCATTTGCTTTGTTCCTTAAATTCCACATATGAGTGAAATCATATGGTATGTGTCTTTCTCTGACTTATTTCACTTGGCATTACACCCTCTAGGTCCATCCGTGTTCTTGCAAATGGCAAGATTTCATTCTTTTATGGCTGAGTAATATTTCCATATATATAGATATAGATACCACATTTTCTTTATTCATTCACTTATTGATGGACACTTGGGGTACTTCCGTGTCTTGGCTATTGTAAATAACACTGCAATAAACATAGGGGTGCATGTAGCTTTTCAAATTGGTGCTTTCATTTTATTTGGGTAAATACCCAGTAGTGTAATTACTAGATCATATGGTAATTCTATTTTGATTTTTTAAGAATATTCCATACTGTTTTCCACAGCCTCTGCTTTTTTAAATGGGAAAAAATAGCTTAGGGGGTAGATGGGTGGCTCAGTTGGTTAAGCATCTGCCTTCAACTCAGGTCATGATATCAGGGTCCTGGGATCAAGCCCCACGTTGGGCTACCTGCTTCTCCCTCTCCCTCTATGCACTCTCTCTCTCTTGCTCTCTCTCTCTCTCTCTCGCTTGCTCTCTCTCAAATAAATAAATAATATTTAAATAAAAGACAGAAAATAAAAAAATTGTTTTCTAAAAATCGTTTCTAAACAATCAGAAAGTAGGAGAGTTTTCTGAAAATATTGACAGGATTCTGAAGGGTCTGTTCTGAAGGCTGGTCCCCTCTTGGCCAACTCAAGCTGGGCTTAGATGGGCCTCTCTAGGGATGTACTGGACATTTTCATCGATTATCTTAATGAGTCATAAAATCCTAGAATGCCCAGGCTAAAAAGAATCCTAGACTCCAAGTCTAATGGAATCCTTTAGTTCTCAGGTGAGAAAACGGGCCCAGAGAAAGCACCCAACGTGCCTAGGCCTCAGGGCTCATTAATAGCAGAGCTGGGACATCAACTCTCCAAAAATTGCTGTGGGCCTCATTGGAGGGTCAAGTTTTGGAGATGTTTATTAGAAGAACTAAATACCTTCCTTTGTGGTCACAGTCCTCTCTAGATATCATTCAAGTTGCTTTTTCTTCGCCATCCAGTCCTGCCATCGAGGTTTATGGCTTCCCAGTTTGGCTTTTCTGTCCCAGTCATGCCCAGTATCCCATGTGATTCACAGCAGTGTTGCCCTCAAGGGGGTTGCCTGGACCCTCCACCTCAGGATTGCCTGGGAGCTTAGAAAGCAAGCAGGTCTCTGGGCCCGCCGCTGATGAGGAATGAGAGTCCCTGGGGCTGAGGAGGGCCCATGCATCCATGTTTGACAGAGAGGATGTTGATTCAAGCCCATTTCTCACACCCAAGTTTTTAAAAACCTACTGTTCAGTGAGCATGTCCTTTGTCCCGGGCACGGCGCTCTTTTTCACGCAGTATCTCCTTTATTCCTTAGATGCGGGCTGGGTCCTTCTCTTTCACTCTCAAGTGGGCAACACAGTGGCGTCCGTGGTGGGGAGGGGCCAGGTGTCTCCCGCCCCCTCTGTAGTGCTCCTCCCAGGTGCTCCCCTCAGTGGGCCTTCTTCTTCTCCTAGGCCATTTTGACCCTAAGTTCTTCAATTTTAAGGAAACTTGGGAGATAGCTGCTTTCCAGTTTCTCACTGCCAACCTCCTTTCCCCTGAGGTGGTGACCCTACTGGGAAGAGCTTTGCGCACCTCACTAACTTCTTCCCAGTGGCAACCCTGTTCCTTTCCTTGCCAGGGAACCGTATGGCGGGGGCGGGGGGGGGGGGGGGGGGGGGGGGGGGGGGGGAACGGGCGTGAGAATGTCTTGAGAAAACTGTGCGTTGGGCTCCTCTCTGCTTCTGCGGCCAGGAGTGAACACAGGAGAAGGGAACCGGGAATCTTCGTTCTGCCCTTGGCCATCTGGGTCTTTCTCCCCTCCTCAACTAGCAGCCTTCTGGCCTGGCCTGGCTCCAGGCCCTCCTTCAGGGGATCCCCACCTTCTCTGCCCTCCTGGTGTCTGGAATAGCGCCAGGCTCTGGGCCACTGTATTTTCCAGTCAGTTGCCGTCTTGTGTCCCCGTTCCTAGCGCCCCCTTCCTGTGGCCCGTTGGTATTGGTCCAGGAGCTTCTGGCTTCTTTTGTAGGCACTGGACCAAAGAGGTGGGACAGTCAGGTGTGAAAGCAGACTTGACCCTGGGGCAAAAGGGATGTAAGGGGAGCAGCAGCCACCATGCTTCATTGTCCTAAGCACATCTTCCTGGGCCAAGGTTCTCAGGCTCTTTCCAGTGGCCAGTGTCTGTGGCTGTCATCTGTCCTCCCTACCCCCACCTCCACCCCCAACTCACCTGTGCTGACTTTCAAGTAAGTGCCTCAGCGCTCAAGCTGACAACAAATTTTTCTGCCCAGCAGAAGGTGCGTCTTAAGGTGGGTCTCATCTCTCAGGCCTTTCATGATTCCTCCAGCCTTGTGCCACTTTAAAGGGAGCCACCCACAAAATCACCTTCTAGAACTTTCTGCGGCTACACACTTTCCGTTCCCGGATTCTTCCACCTGCTCTTTCCCTTCCCTCTCACCTTCCTTTGTTCTTTGACTTCGAGATCTTAGCTCTCTGGCTTAGTTTTGCTGTTCCCCTCCCTCCTTGGCAACACACGTTCAGGCTTCCTGTTCCCAGACTCTTGGGGCCTACAGACCTCTCTTCTATGTAGTCAGTACTCTAGAGTTTAGCCTTTGGGTCCTTGTCATAAAAATGTCATAAGAGAGCACGTGATAATTTAGTCTCACCTCCTTACGTTACAAGTGTGGGAACTGAGCCCACAGAGGTAATCTGTTGGAAGGGCAGAATCAGGACCCAGGCCTTCTGATTCCTACTCAGAGACAGTTCTCAAATCTTTCACGTGTGCTTGTTTCTCGTCAGTGGGGAGTGGGTAATTTTATGTAGAACACATGGGCCCTGGAGTCAGACGACTTTGCCTTGCCTATGGACTTGCTCATGGACTTGCCCGTGACCCTGGGCAGTTACTTAGCCTTTCAGGATCCTCCCCACAGAATGGGTAGGATCAGGAATCAATAGTACCCACCTCATAGGATCGAATGAGATGATGTGTGCCCATATTAACTGTCCCGTAGGTGCTAACTTCTGTATTTCGTCACTGCAACTCCAAACCCATAGTAGGTCTGCAAAAAGACTTTGGGATAGCAAAGAGAGGGACCTTAGGAAGGACAGTTCTGACTTTGTGGCCTGGTTCAGAGGGAGTGATTCCAATGGTGGGGATTCAAGGCCATGTGGAAAGAGCAGGCAATGCCATGGCTAGGGGAAAAGGAGAGTTTGGGGGACCAGGGAACCTTCGGGTAACCCTTCCTGTGACTCTAAGTGCACAGCTGCCTCTGCCTGACTGTAGGGCTGTCTGTGGGGTTAAGGGCTAAGGAAATCTGGGGTCTTGGGCTCTCAGATATCACCTTGATCAACAATGGCCAGGGCTCTCAGCTTCTTGGGTACATCTTTATTTCAGGGGGCACGTACCCTTTGGGGACAGCAACCTCCCCCCACCCCAGGCCCCACGCCTTCTCCGTTAAGGCACAGTGTGTCCAGAGACCTCTGTTCCCTGCCCTTCAGAACTGGGAGGCCAGGGCTAGTTATAACCACCAGGCAAAGCTGAGATTGCCTCCCCTGGCCCCCACCCTGTGGGCTTAAAGGGCCTTAAGATGAAACCAAAAAGCTATAAGTTGCCTTCATCAAATGTACAGATAGTGCAGCTTGGCATGGGGGGCGCATATTCCTGGATCCTGGTTTTCTCCCTCCTTTAGCTCCCCTACCTCCTCCCCCACCCCCTGTAAAAAATGACTACCTGTGTCTCATCTTCTAGGGGCCTTTTGAATTCAAAGGTCAGGAAGCCTCTGGGCTATAGCCCACAGGCTCCAACCAGCCCTGGAGAGCTCACACCTTGTGCCAGGGTCACCACCCCCGTTCCTTCTTTTGCTTTCCTTCCCCCCCTTGGAGAGTTTCCAACCCCCCCAAGCTGATGGATTATGGACCACTAGGAGCTGTAATAACACCAACTGCAGCAAATACCTCATAAAATAAAAAGCCACAGACACACTGCTTGGGATGGGCTTGAGCGCTGATGGAGAGGTCGGGTGCAGAGCTCTTGGCGTCCAACACACACTTGAAGCTGTGAAATCCATCCTTTGGGCCCCTTGACTCAATCCTGGCTCTCCCCTGAGTCCCCCAGGGCCCCCATGCTTCCTGCTCCCCTAGCTGGTACCCTACTCCAGCCTGGCAGCCCAGCGGCCCATGCAACAGATGTGTCGCCTTTAGTACGTGTGAGAGCTCGTTGCAATATGTGTGACTAGTGAGCCATTGGGGGCAGGATTCTTCGTTGTTAAACTGGCCCACGAATCTTGACCCTGATGTTAGGGGCTGAGGGTGACCCAGCTAGTTGTCCTAGTTTTGGGTCCTGTCATAGCCCAGCATGTGAGATTCTTGGAGGGAAGGAGTGGGGGGGGGTATTTAATGTTTATCAGATTTTGCCGAATTCGGAGGAAGGAGAGGGTGATGGTCGAACTACGGGCTCCCCGAAATCTTCCAGAACTGGATTTGAGTCCTAGTTCTATTATTCCTTGTGCGACCTTGTGCAGATGACTTCATGTCAGTGAGACTCCATTTCCCCATCTGGGAAACGGGGATGGACATAACAGTGCCCAGCTCACAGGGCTGTTGTGAGGCTTTGGTAAAGAATGCACGTAAAACCGGTTTTCACAGTGCTTACCTGGCACAGAGTAGGGCTCCGCAATTTCATTAGCACAAGGCTGTGTAATATCACTTGTCCCTGTCTGCAAGAACAGAGACTTTAATCGTAGGATATGTGGGCTGACGAGACATGATGAGACTCCCCATCAGCTAGGCTCTGGGGCCACTGGATAGACGGCAGAAAGAAACTTTCTGGCCAAGCTCTTTACATTTGCAATCCTTGGAGGATCGAAGGTGTTAGGGGTGGCCTGAGTTGGGTCTCTCTGAGCTTCTACTGGTTTATTCAGTGGTGGAGGGGCAGTGAGGCGCAACGGGGAGGGAGGAAAAGCAGACCTGGAGGCAAGGTAAAGAGCTTTTAAATGGAAGCCCGGGAGGAGGACAAGGCACAAAGAAGGAAAAAGAAGGAAGAAGAAGAGGAGGAGGAGAAGTTGCAATCCAGGGCAGCTGTTGTAGCTTCTCCCCTAAGATAAAGGGGGGATCTTTCCTCTTGCGCTCTTCTGGTGGTGGGACGTATCTCCACAGAAATTCTGAGTGGTCTTCCCGCCGAGACACCTGATTTTTGGGGCCACCTCCAGTCTCCAGGACAAGGCTCCACGCTTCCAGGCTGATGATCAGGGTGCTAAGAGATATTCCTGAAATAGGCTTCCCTATCTATGGTAGGGATGTGGAGGGTGGCAGGCTTGCATTTTTCTCTGGCCTCCTCGAGTGGGAGAAAGGCCCGGGTGATGATTTTTCTAGAGCAGGCGCCCTCGGCAGGAGTCCCCTAGAGCATGCTTAGACATCCGCTTGACGGTTGTGGCCGTCATACGCCTGTAGGCGAGGGTGTGGAGTGTAGAGAAGTGACCATCTATCCCTTGTCTGTATTCCTCCTGACACCTTTGGGCACTCAGAGGCATGGCTTTGTGGAAGTCACTGAAGATGTCACTGAAGAGGCCTAAGTCTCCCCCGCTTTAAAGCCATGCGGCACTTCCTGTTTCGGGCAGCTCTCCAGCCAAGGGCTCTCTGAGCAAGACTAAATGGCCATCAGGATTGTTTCCCTCCATCCGGGATATAGGCAAGCAGAAGTTCTAGAGCTAACTGGGCTGGAGGAAGGGAGCAGAAAATCCTGAGGGCTGCTTACCAAGTTCTGTGTTTCATCTTCTGTGGCTCTAAACCTACCCTGCTTCTGCCTCCTTCCTCAACTAGAGCTGACTTGTATTCATTTTCTATTGCTGTGTAACAAGTCATCTGTGCTTCCAGGTCTTGCACAACACAGATGTACCCCCTCCTGGTGTCCGGGAGTCAGGTGTCCCGGCACTGTGTACATCAGGGCCTCAGCTGTGGCCAAGGACTCATCTGAAGTCAGAGCTTTTCTTCCAAATGGGCTGGTGGGTGGCAGAATTTAGGCTGACATCCTCCGAGGCTTATTCTCAGCTACTGGGGGCCACCTGCTAGGCCCTGCCACATGGTCCTCACACCCCATGACATAGCGGTTTGTTCCTCCAAACCCAACAGGAGAGTGTCTCCCATGGCTTCGAATCTCTCTGACTTCTCTATCTGACCTCTGGACACGCTTTTTAAAAAGAGCTTACCTGATTAGGCTAGGCCCACCCAGACAGGGCACACCCACTTAGAATTCTGCCCACCACAGACTCTACTTCTGAAAAGCGTTTCAGCCTACCTGATTATTTTCTACAAAATGAGGCCAGCTGCTTTCCATTAGCATTCCCCACACTGGGAAGGTGGCAAAGCTGTCAAGCAAAATCGGCTGAACCCTTGAACTTGAACTAGGCTGTGGTTAAAAAATTTCAATGACCTTGGAAGACAGGCCTTAGTCCCTTATGGTTTCTCTCCTTTTTTTCCCCCCTAGAGCCCTTGTTTAGCCCTCAAGTCAGACAGTCTGAGAAGCAAAAGAGAACTGTGAAGCCTAAGCCTCCAGTGTTGGCCAAGAGCAGGCAAGCATTTAAACGATGACCGATAATGAAACTTTATATCCCTGCTGGGCCAGGCTTCCTGACGACTGTTATTACATGACTTTACGCTCCCTGGAAGTGGTTCTGAAGGCCTCTCATTTACTGGATAAAAATGTCCATTATTTCGTCTTTCCCTATTCAACTTGCCAGCTTTTTCGTGGATTTTGTGCTCAGGAAATTTTTACCCAAAGTGTGTTTTGTATTGTCCCAGTGTGTTTAAAAAAGGGGACCGCTATCCCTACCGATTTCCTGTTTGTCGGGGCAGCACCCCCTACTCCCTGCTCTTGCGTTCACCCATCCAGAAAAACACGCAGCGAGTGCCTTCCATGCGCCTGGCCTCGTTCTAAGTGTTGGTGACATCTGCAGAGGCAAGACGTGGTCCTTGTCTTCAAGGAGATATCAGGTAGGATGGAAGCATGCACAAAAGGCCACAAGCATGGGGCACGTGTGGTGACCTGTGAGCTGAGTCTGGAGGAAAGGGTAGGATTTTAAGGATGTGGGGATGAGAGAGTTGATGTTCTAGGCCAAGTGGACAGAGCACCGAACTTGACAGCACATGGTACATCTGGGGAATGATGGGTAATTCTGGACGTGAGGGCATGAGTGGGGGATGGACTTCTAGTACAATGGAAGGGGGGCAGGGGACACCAGATTGCTGAGGACTTTGAGAGTCAAGGACTTGGCTACCATCCTGCCGGAAGCAGGAAGTTGATGAACTAGTTGAAACCAGGGAGGCTCATGGTCAAGCTGGTATCTGAGACCAAACATTGTGACTTTTTTGAGATACCAATGAAATGATAGCAGTTTTTGCTAAGTATCATACACAAAAGTATAGAGCGGAGGAGGTGGCCCAAAGGCCACTCTTAAAGAGGCCTGGTATAATGAAGAAACCAATTCACCTTAGATTTATATTAGCTATCCTGAGACACGTGAAGGAAATACAACGATGGGCGCCTGGGTGCCTCAGTTGGTTAAGCAACTGCCTTTGGCTCAGGACATGATCCTGGAATCCCAGGATTGAGTCCCACATCGGGCTCCCAGCTCCATGGGGAGTCTGCTTCTCCCTCTGACCTTCTCCCCTCTCATGCTCTTTCTCACTCTCTCTCTCTCTCAAATAAATAAAATAAAAAAAAAAGAAATACAATGATGCCTCTGTGAGGGGAGTACTTGGGAAACAAAGCTCTGGTTAATAAGGTCAGCCTGAGGGTGAGGGGAAAGGAGTTTTGCCATGGTGGAGGGCTGTTAAGTAGGAGGAGGCAGGGTTATCTGTTCCTGAAGCTTCCTCCGTGAGTTTCTAGGCCTAGCCCAGCTGAGTGGGGCTCCATACCCAGGGTTCTTGTGTCTGGGACACATAGGAGTGGATTCTCTACACTGAGGACAGGAGGAGCCCGAGCGTGCTTGGTTCTGCATAGACGAACAACCTAGGAGTGGGGCCCACCTCGATAAGAGAGAATGAAAGCCCTGCGAAGCTGGGAAAACAAGGGAATCCCTCCCCCCGGATAAGTGCTTCTATAGCACGCCTCTACTTCTAAGAAATTTCTGACCACAAAGATGGCTCTTGTGTTACTTCCCCTTCTTTTACTGAATTGAGGCATTCGTGCACCAAACATTTATTGAGTGCCTGTTGTGTGCTGGGTACCATTCTAAGGGCTGGGAGATCCAGTGATGGGCAAAATACACAAGGTCCCTGACCTTATGGAATTTACCTTCTACTAGAGAAGACAGACAAGAAACAAGTGAATTATTATAGAATATGATTTTAAGTACCACTGAGGGCTGTAAAGGTGTTAATAAAGAACCATGTGGTGGAAAGAAACCATAGGCTCCAGCCAGGATAGTCATGGAGGTCTTCTTTGGGAGGGAACATCCGAGGTGACTTGAAAGCTACAAAGGAGCCAGCCATGTAACTAGCCAGGGAAAGAGCCCTCCGTGCAAAGGGAGCAGCAAGTGTGAAGGTCCTGAGATCAAAAGGGGCTGGGTGTATTGGATGAGAAGGCCAGTGAGGCTGCAGCAAAGGGAGGAGGGAGGAGGGTAGCAGGATTGGAGGTCGGGGGCATGAGCATGACATAAGGTCCGAGGGTGGGGGCGAGTAAGGAGCTGGGACTTTGAGCATGCTGGCAAGCCACTGGGGGGTTTCGAGCAGGGGGCTGGTAGGACTAACGTGGCCACCGTGTGGAAAGTAAGGAGGCAAAAATGGAAGCCGGGAGTTGGATTTTTGCCACAATGCAGCAACCAGATAATGGTGGCTCAGACAGGGCCAGAGATGGCCGGATTCCAGAAATACATGCAAGGAGGACTCCCAAGGTTTGCTGTTGGATTAGATGTGGCATAGGATGGAAAAGAGAGGAATCAAGAGCTCCCAAATTTCAGT
Organism: Taxidea taxus jeffersonii; assembly: GCA_003697995.1. Taxonomy (NCBI): domain Eukaryota; kingdom Metazoa; phylum Chordata; class Mammalia; order Carnivora; family Mustelidae; genus Taxidea; species Taxidea taxus. The sequence goes on along the minus strand of ML098380.1, from coordinate 52,807 downwards.
CTGAGCATTTGACTAGTGGCATTTTTCAGAGCTGGGGAAAACCGGGGTAGGGGGAAAAGTGAGTATGAGGGGAAGCAAGAGTTCCACGTAGATGTTGGCTTGGCAGTTGGTTATAGGGCTAAGCAGTACAGAGGTGTATAGGTAGTACTTCAAATCTGAATGAGATCATTTAGGATGTGGTAGCCACTAGTCACATGGGACCATCGAGCACTTGAAATTGACCAGCTCGAATTGAGATGAGCCCTATGTGTGAGATGCTAACCAGATTTCAAAGACTTAGCATGGAAAATAAAAAAGAACGTAAAATATCCCCTTGCTATTAGTTTTATGATGATTACCTGTCGAGCCACTACTATCGTGGTTCTATTGAGTTAAATAAAATATGATAATGTTTGGGCTCTACTGAGGTCATAAAATATGATAATGTTTGGGCTCTACTAAGTCCCCCCCCCATTTTCTTTTGCTTTTTTAAATGCGACTGCTAGGAATTCTGCAATGACACATGTGGCTTGCAGTGGTGGCTCACGTTCAGGTTTCTACCAAGGAAGAGGTCACAGATAAAGAGGGCCAAGGACAGAGGCTTTAAGGGCTACAACATTTCAGATCCAGGGAAAGGAGAAAGATAAAGCAAAGGAGTTTGAGGAAGAATCAGCCAATGAGGTTGGAGGAAAATCAGGGAGTATGATGGTAAAAAAGGCAAAGTGATAAAATTATTAAAAAAGGAGGGAGTGTCACGTGTTGTTGGGAAGTCTGGGAACCCGCTGTGGCATTCAGTAAGAACCCTTTTGGTAGAGTCCTTTGGAAGGAGTTCAGGTTGGAAGCCTGAATTCACTCTCTGAGTTGGAAGCCTGAATTCACTCTCTGAGCCCAGGAGACTAAGAAGTGAAGACATAAGGATAGTAAGTATAGATGACACAACTTTTAAGTTTTCCTTAAAAGAGACAGGGAGAAATGGGGTGGTAACGGGAAGAGAATTTCAAATCAAGGGAAGGCATGTGTGTTTCGCTGTGGTGGTTTGTTGGTTGGTTGGGTGGTTGAGACAGGGAGACAGTTCAGCTGATGGTGGTGTTGTCTACAGGGCCCTTGGGATTCA
>ML098380.1:12310-51614 GCA_003697995.1 Taxidea taxus jeffersonii | reverse complement strand
TAAGCTCTAAGGGATTCGGATACTGCTAAGGGATTCCTCTTTCTTTGTTCTCCCTCTTGGCTTCTGTACTTTCCTCTTTGGTTGTTGTTTCGCTGTCTTCTGCCCCCGCCAGTGTTGGGTTAAGGACAATAACCAGGACCACGGCCTGGTAATTTGGAAAACATGCTCCTTTTCTATGGACTTCTCCAAAGCTCAGAAAGAGTTTATTTCCCCAGTGTCTAAAAAGCCTTCCTTAGTTTGGGGGAGGGGAGGGTATGTTTTTAAACTGGCCCAGGAATTCACCCATGATGTGAATTGCCACTGGCTCAAGGAATTCTCTAGTCCTCCCTTGGAATTTCTGAGGCAATTCTGAATTTCTCCATCCATTTGCTCCTCCCAAATCTCCAGGTGGAACTCTGTGTGTGTGTGTGTGTGTGTGTGTGTGTGTGTGTGTGTGTGTGTGAGTGAAAGAGAGAGATAGAGAATTTGTGAGCATGTATGGGCTTGGGATTAAGTCATCTGCAGGCAGAACTGTGATATTGGTTCATAGAGTTTGAGTGACTTGAACATAGTGTCAATACTTTTCAGCCAAGGCCGGCCGAGACACACCTGTCATCGAACGAGTTGGGTTTATTACTCACCACGGTAAGAAAGAACACACACCCTGGGAAATCACAGGACTTCAAAGTGAGAGGGTCTGAAGCCATCTTGACAGCAGGGCCCTGTCAGCCCTCACCATGGTTTGGAAGCATTCGCTTTCCAAGGCCTCAGTCACTCTTGCTGGTGACCTCTCAAGTTGGCCTTAACCTCAGATCCCACGGGCATCCCTCTCTACTTCCGGAGATGTATGGGCGGGGGGTGGGGGCGCATGTGGCTGGGGGCAGGACAGGACCAGCCTGGAATCCATCCACGAGACAGCAATGGCAGTTTGACAGTGTCTGGGGGCTGAGCAGATCAGGGGTGGGCAAGGGGCTCCAGAAACTACCTAACCCCCACTTGATGGTCCTTCAGCTGGTCAGATCAAGACCCTTGGGGGATTTCTTATGAGGCCAGTCTCTGCCCGCCTCTCTACAGCTTCCCATGAATATAGCATCCTTTGTCTGGGCTAAGGTGCTGCTCAGATTCCCCCTCCCCAACCCACATAAACTCCCATAAAAAATTTCAGTATTGATTTTTAATAATCTGGTAATCCACAGACAGGTTTCCCTAGACCTGTCAGCCACCCCAAGCTTTTGCTAGAAGGTTAGATTGAAGGGAAAATTTACAGTTGATGCTCAGTCGATTATCTGTACTGGTGGAGACGGGTGATTCTCCCATGATGTAGAATCAGAGTCATGGGAGAATTAGCCTTTTGATGGTCACTTGGATGGCTTCCCATTTTTGGCTATTTAAAATGATGCAGTGATGAATTCTTGCATGTATATGTCTGTGTATTTGCCTGTTCTAGACATTTCATATACATGAAGTCATGATCTTTTTTTTAAAGAAGGGTAATTCTCTCTTATGGCAATTCTCTTTGTATGGTTTTCCTTGAATGGTTTAAGAATCTAATGGAAGGATAAGGAGTGAGGTAAAATGAGTGTGTTATGCCCGGGATATCAAGTGATGATCTTTTGCTTTTTCACTCAATATTTTCCTTTAGTGATCCTACTATGGCTGAATCCCTTAGTGAGGTTTCTGGAAGTCTGGAAGTTCTGGAGGCCAGTGATGAGGGTAAGTAGCCCAGTGGAATCTTGCCAAATAGAACTAGATTTGTTTACTGTTTAACCACCAGGGAAAAAAATGAAGTCACAAGCAAACAAGTCCCTATCAAATTTCTAATAACATTAGACTCAGCCTGCATTTACTTTGCAATGTTTTTGGTCTCTTTTTTGGGGGGGTCCAACTCTGATGTCACAAGGTTTGTGACTTTGGGGATGGTTATCTGTTTCTACTTACTAAGGCAGGAAAAGTATTTCTGCTTAATCAGAAAAAAAAATTGGAGCAGACCCATGATCTGAGAGATTCAACTGAGGTTTTACTGTAGATAGTAATCCAGATTTAACCAACAGACAAATTTGTGGTTTGAAGAATAAAGAGGGAATACAAACAAAAGATGTCACCGTAGGCCTCTGTTAAGTGGGACTCGATTTACAAAACTTCTTTTTGTAAAATTTACTCAGACATGTGCCCATTCCCTAAATTGTGGGGCCACCCACAGTCACTGATATGTGACTGTGTGAGTGAATATCAGTTCAGTGAGGCAAAAGTCACTAGACAATGATAAACCTCACTGACATCCCCCATCCCCACCACTGCAAAGGAGCCATCAGGCATAAAATAAGACGTTAAATTTAAAGACAGGACTAAACGCAACAGTTCACGGGGTTGTTTTCAATTTTTATTGAAGTAGAGCATGACGTGGAAGACTTGATTTGGAAGAACAAAATGGAACCTTCTTGTGGCTTCCTAGAGCCTGATTTTACTACTGATGTGGGGCTGATGTGAGGGGGGGATGTTGAACCTGGGGCATGGATCCTTGAGGGCAGGGCCTGGGTTTTTTTTCTGTGTCACCATTGTTTAGTACTGGGTCTCAGAGAGAGAGAGAGGGGGACCTTAGATACCAAAAATATTCAATCAATGAATGGATTAAAAAAAAAGGAATGATGGGCCTCTTCACCAAGGCAGCCCCCTACCAAACCAACTGTTCTATTGTTTTGGATATGAGCTAGACAGATGGCTACAAAAGAAAGTGGCAATGCAGTACGTCTTGATGGAGAGTAAAGGTAAGGAAATGCCTTTTCTGTTTGCAAGATTTTGTTGTTTAAAAGCCCAGACAGTTGGGTATGTATTTAGAGCTAGTCGTTGCTGGCCAGAGGATAGTGTGGCTGTTTGGAGGTTGATGGAGAGAAAGGCCAGTTAGAAATGTTTTCTTTCTAAGCAGCGATGCAAGAGAACAAAGTCACTGTCATCCGATGCATTTTTAAAGCCTATCAAGTTCAATCCAGGTGGGCTGCCTGTGTGCGCGGCGGATAGGCAAATATACGACTCAGAAGCGATGATTTCTTCATTGGAGTTAACTGTGTTTTGTTGTGGCATGTGATACATTGTCCTCGTTGGATGAGGATGTTGAGAGTTCCTGCCTGTTTGGGAATAAGCAGTCCTTGGACTTGGACAGGGAATTTAGTGGCTTTGTTATAGGAAAATTCCAGAAGCTGGCAGTGGGCTCCTCACTGCCCACTACTGCGGTGCCTGGGGGCCAGGGGAAGGGGGCACATGTTCCTCGGTTTGGAGGCCACCTATATAAACATTGCTGGATACAAACTGTGACCTCTACCTCTACCAGCTGCTTAAGTTTATCTAGCCTTTGGCACTACAGCAGCTTTTGAAAACCAGCCTGGGCAGGGCTCAGCTGCTGATGATTTAAAGACATTCCTTTTGCAAAAGAGAGCTTGAAAGGCAATTCATACTCTCCAATATAGGACAACTGTCTCAGAGTTCAGTGGGGTTTCAGGAAATATAACGTGTGGACCGTTCCTGGACTGGTAGCTACTTCCCAGGGCCCATCTCCACACATGGGGTCTGATGTGGTTGGGGGTCCGGAGGTCTCCCAAGCCCAAACCATCTCTGCCAACAAAGCTCTTACCCCCCACCCCGTCCCCCCAACCTGGTCTAGCCCCAGTACTCAGAGCTATCCCACAGGGACGAATGGAAACACTGTTTTCCTTCTAATGCCCATGGTTGAAAGAGATACACAGTACTTAAGGTATTTTGGATCCTCATGGGAAAATAAGTTGTTTTTGGTCAGCAAAAATAGAAAACTGGGGGCAGGGGGACGGAAATTAAAATACATGCATCATTAATGCTAGTCCCTGCTAGAGTTCTAAAGTCACTAGTCATTTTGCAGATTTAGGGACATAAAAAGGTGTTGGTGCCTAATTTTGCCCATATGATGATTATGCTTGGTACATTTAGTTTTAGAGACCGAATGTTTATTAGAGGTGTTTTTATTCAGTTATTAAATGTTTGTAGATTGCATCATAAGTGCAGCTACTAGCCACTGATGCTCTCCTCTCTGCCTTTGCTGGTTTGTGAAAAGCAGGTTTGCCCTCCTTCTATTTAGTCAGGGATTTTGAAGCAAGAGGGGCAACAACCAATATGTTTCTAAACACTCTGAGCATAAAGTTGTTTCTCTTTTAGAAAACTGGAAGGAGACCGCCTGTCAAGAATCAATAAATCTTATTGGTTCTGAGTGAAAACTGGCAGGGAGTTTTACACCAAAGAAATAGGCAAATACTACAGATAAGGGCATTTCCCCCAAGAGATCCAGTTGGTAAATTTTTTCCAGCAAAGACTTGATCATAGCAATCAGTACAGTAGAGTAACTCTTGATCATTTTTGAGCCACCCCCAGCATCTTTCTAAATAATTTATCATTATAGGAATTAGTTGAATTTTCCTGAAAAAAATTACAGAAGGAAACTTGAAAAAATGTTTCCTTCAGTGTCTTCGTGTTTTAGTCTTTCCATCCGCAGGTAGAATTGCCAAGTTGGTCCCCATCATGACCCTATTTAGATACATCCTGGTAGATGAGAAATCGCCCAACCCATCCCAAACAGGAATTACTTAAGCAGAGATTATCAAGCACACAGTCTTCTGTCTTCTTGCATTGCCCCACCCCATGCCAGCTTCTGCTTCTAATCATTATACTGTATAGATCACTATTGATTGATAGATATGGGGCTGCTTCTCCTTATCTATAGATAAATAGAACTGATAGACCAATTGTCCAGATATAATTGACTCTGGTCTTAATAAACAAATAATTATTGGGGCACCTGATTGACTCTGTGGATAGAGTATGCAACGTGTTGATCTCAGGTGTGAGTTCAAGCCCCATATTGGGCTTTGAGTTTATGTGAAAACAAACAAACAAACAATTTTTAAAGAAATGAGTAATTATTGATTCCCTAGTACTAGCTCACAGTTACTAGCACTTGCACCATGCCAGATCCTATGCTAAGCTCTTTACCTACACTTTTTACAACTTATATGAACCCTGACAAGGGCCAATGTTTAAATTATTGGTTGCTTAAGTATGACTCTGCTTGGTGACCTCAATTTAAGGGAAGTGACAGATGTCCCTTGGTGTATGCCTCTCATGGTTCTGGTTGCTGAAGGGGATGTGAAAAAGGGCCTGCCTACAGCCTTGATGTGGGGGACAGTAGCTAAGACACAGAAATGTATCTTATTCCTTTCTCATTGATACCCAAAGTATAGTAAGTGCTTGGTCTTAAATATTTGTTGGATGGAAGGATTGGTGGATGGATGGATGGTTGGACTTGTGGATGGATGGATGGATTGGTGGATGGATGGATGGATGGGTAGATGGATGGGTGGATGGACTGGTGAATGGATGGGTGGATGGATGGATGGATAGATGGATAGATGGATGTATTGGTGGATGGATGGATGGATGGATGAATAGATGGAAGGATTGGTGGGTGGATGGATGGACAAATAGATGGATTGGTGGGTGGATGGGTGGATGGATAGATGGATGGATTGGTGGGTGGACATATGGATGGATGTGTGGATGGATTTATGGACTGGTGGATGGATGGATGGATGGATATATGGATTTGTGGGTGGATGGATGGATGAATAGATGGATTGGTGGGTGGATGGGTGGATGGATAGATGGATGTATTGGTTGGTGGATATATGGATGGATGTATGGATGGATTCATGGACTGGTGGATGGATGTATGGACGGATGGATGGATTGGTGGATGGATGGGTAGATGGAGGATTGGTGGATGGATGGGCAGGCTAGAGGGCATTCAGATGTAAAACTTAGAAGGCCAACAGTCAAGTTTTAGGCATGCAGAGAGAAGGGCTGATTTTTGTGATTCGTGGACACTGGACTGAAGGTAAGCCTTGAAGTGTAGAAACCTTTCTCATAGGCCATAGGATTCCAAGCTAGAAGGAACCCTAGTTCAGCATTTCCCAAAGTGTGTTTTGCCAGACATTTTGCTGACATGATTTTGGGAGACAACATGGCTGCCCAGTATCTTAGAGCATCACTGTTCACACAGGCATGTTGAAGTTCCAGAAAAGTCTTATCAGAAAGCAGAGACCTAAACTTTGCTTAATCCAAATTTCTCAGAATGACTGGCCTGCAGATCCCTTTCTCATTCAATAGACCAATGATAGCCCTCTGAACACACTTTGGGAGATGTTGATTTGTGTGATCTCTTCATTGCCCTGCTGCCTTCCAGGAGGTTGAATGACTTACTCAAAGTCACCGAGCTAATTGATTGTAGAGCCAAGTCAAGGATTCCAGACTGTTCTGACTCTTGGGTGGTACTCTCTGTTACATTGCTAAGCCTTTGTAATGGCTGCCCCATTGGCAACTCCCTTGCCTAGGCCGTTGCCTGCCAGTGCAGCGTTGCTGTCTTGGCAAGAGGCCTTTCAGAGACCAGACTGTTGGGAATTTGGATGAGACACCTACACTGGTAAATTATTGCATGTGAATAAGAGCTGACTTCTTCCCTCAGAAGAATGCAATATGCACTCCCCTCTCCTCGCCCCTCTTCTGCTGAGCCCCAGTAAAGACACATGTGCTTGTTAGGAAACTAAGAAATGCCCAAACAGAGCCTTAGGAACATTTAAAGCTCCCATGCCTCACTTCTGCCCTGGTGGTTCACGAAGATGGAGCAAACTTACAATTATTTGCAGGTGCAGAGGGTGGTAGCTAATCCAGACAAAACAGCAATAATGAAAGAACACACACAGTGCACATGGCGCACGCATGCAGGCACCCATGTAGACACACACGCACTCACACATGCACACAGTCACTCACGCATGCACGAATGCACTCTTTGCAAAACACTTTGGTTTCTGATTCTGTCATGCCTTTTGTACGGGCAGCTTCTTTGCCCCATGGCCCTTTCTTCCCAATTCCAAGCCCTCTCCCTTGCTCCCAAATCCCCTCCTTGAGGACAGCTTCCCTGACTGCACCGCCCGGACAGCCCTTATCCCGCAGATCTGCATCCTTTCAGCACACAAATCTGACCAGTCCGATCCCACCTGCAACTCCAGGGGTCCTGAGGGGCTTTCTTGCATGTAGAAGCTCATGTGAAGTCAGGGGGGTGACCTGTGCTTAGGTTGGCTCAGTAATTGCTGTAGATGAGTGAATTTCTTGGGTCAGGAAATCTCCCCTGGAAACTCAGACACTTGGTCCTAAGGAGTTATGAGAAAGGGAGCAGGCCACACGCATGGTGTCACGGTGTCGTGGGCCTGGGGAAGGGTACGGGGTGGGGGTGGGGTAGGACAGGAGCCAAGTCTGCAGGCCACCTGGGATCACAGTCCTTGTTCCTGTCCCAAAGGCCCCATTTCCTCCCCATCTTCCCTTCCACTGTCACACTCTGCCTTGCTTTTGTTCCTTAACTTCCAGTAAAGAAGAAATCCAAATTCAAAGCCTTCAAGAACTTTTTTGGCAAGAAGAAGAAGAAAGAGCCGGAAGGTGCCCGGGGAGGGAGGAGGCTAAAGCCAAGCTTGTCCAGCGGCAGTATTAACATCTCTTCTCTGAAGCCGATTCGGGAAGGTCAGCGCGCCGAGGCCAGGTAAGGGCCAGTGGGTAGCAGTCACTGCCCGGGGTGGCCAGGGCCTGGGGGCCTTTCTCCATGTTCACACCAATGCTTATTGTTGGGGCACGAGGCTCAGTAGGTGGGCAGCTGCACGCCCCTGACCCCAAGAGCACTGGCTACAGACAGACCAGGGTGGCCCTCCTGTGTCACCACTGAAGGAACTTGACCCACACGGCATCTCCCTAGCGAGGAGCTGGAGGCCTCCCTCTATTCTGCCTGCCTCCAGCAGGCAGCCAGGCCTGGTTTGCCTATCCGGCCCTCAGACTATAGATCTGCGATTCCATCTCCTAATGTGGGATTCAGATCTCAGATGCTGAAGCCAGTCTAGCCTGAAATCACTTGTGTTACTGTAAAAACAAAGAAAGAAAGGATCAGGCAACATCCCAGGAGACAGGTGGGTTGTGGGGGTGGGGGCGGCGCGGGGAAAGGGAGATGCTCTAACTGGTCCCAGAATGGGGAAGACCGTTTCTTGGCCACCCCGTCCCACTTTTCATCTGTGATGCCCCCATTTCCGTATCTGACCATCCAGTACCCCCGGGTGTTCCTGGTTCCATCAGCTCCCCCCTCTGCCCAGTTCCCCTTGGCCTGTTCGCCTGGCCCGAACATTCCGGACTTATCTGTGCTGCCCACCAAGCTCAACTGTGCCGCTGGAAATGGGACAGTCAGCAAACCTGACAGCACCTTGGTCTCCTTCAGGAGGTCCTTCATAAGTGGGCTGACTGTGAGGAATTTCAGGTAGCTCTGCTGGTGGGGGGAAGGTTTTGGACAGAGAAGCTTGTATCATACCTCACAAATCATGCCATGATACAGACCAGAGCAGGGAGGAGGGTAGAGGGGAGTTTGGGTCTGCTCTGCGTTGTCTCTACAAATTGGCAAGGGCCATCTCCACTAAAGTTTTGGGTTTCCCCCTTCCTACTTGTCCCTCTGCCTCCAAAGTGGCCAATTGGTTCTGATGCATTCACACTAAGAAGGCAGGTGCACACACAGCTTGCAGGTTGTGGGGAGGACAGGAGGGAGCTGGGGGACAGGAAGAAGGAGAGGAGAGGGTGAATGGAAGTGCGTGAAATAATTTGTATATGAGGAAGAGTGTTTTTCTAAGGGCCTGAAATAGGTCTTTTAGCGGGGGGGGGGGGGGGGGGGGGGGGGAGAGGGCAAGGAGCATAAACTGATCAAGCATATAATGTAGGAGTACTGACAATCACCCCTGACCCCAGTCACTTGCTTCACGTGTTAGGGGGAAAACCCTGGAGAATGTCACTCTGGAGTTGGGAAGAAAAATCAGCCTCTATACCTTGAAGTTAACAAAACGTAAAGCCAGCCCTCCCCTCGCCTATACGATAGGACCAGTATCCATTTCTAAGACTGTATTAAGCCCTATTTGATAAAGTAGAGAGATCTCATGCTGCCATTTTGATATTTTTAAAAAGATTTTATTTATTTATTTGAGAAAGAGAGAGAGTGAGAGAGAGCATGCGAGGGGAGAAGGTCAAAGGGAAAAGCTGACTCCCCACGGAGCTGGGATCCCAATGTGGGACTCCGTCCCTGGACTCTGGGATCATGACCTGAGCCGAAAGCAATCGCTTAACCAACTGAGCCACCCAGGCGCCCTTGACTTTTTTTTTTTTAATGGGTGCTGACGTAATGCGCTTTATTGCCTTTCATTAAGGCCAAGGTTTTATTTGGAGTTTTGGATGCATTTTTTTCCTCTTGCCCCCAGTAAGCCAATCGGTAGGTGCTAGATAGGTTCAGCAGGTGGGCGATTCAGTTTCTGACAAACATGGCCACAGCCAGAGCTACAGGAATCCTTGGGCCAGGGAGGGTCTAGCTCTACAGAGCCACTTCAGCAGCCACACTCTGGCTGGAAATGATGGTTTCTAAGCCCACCCATGGCCCAAGATTTCCTTGCAGATTTTCTGCCCAAAGCAGGGGAGGCCAGGTAGTCAAAGATGGTCCTAAGGCTGGGACATCTGTGGGACCATGATACTGGTCCCAGGCCTGATTTGAGCTGGCAGGTCATGGAGCAACAGTGAATGACAGCATCTCTGTGCGCAAAATGAGGGAAAGTGTGTCTAGAGAGGGTCTGGGAACATTGCTCTCTCAATGTCTCATCAGTCATGTGTCATCATTAAGCATTTAGTAAGAGTCTTGTGAATTTTCTGCAGGACTGCCATTTTTTAAATTAATTTATTTTTTTTATTTAAACATATAATGTAACCCCACCACCCTGTCCTGACACCCCTCCTCCCCCACCCCCCTCAGTTTGTTTTATGACATTAAGAGTCTCTTTTGGTTTGTCTCCCTCCCAATCCCATCTTGTTTCATTTTTTCTTTTCCTACCCTCTTAGCCCCCACCCCCGTTGCATCTCCACTTCCTCATATCAGGGAGATCATATGATAGTTGTCTTTCTCCGATTGACTTATTTTGCTAAACATAATACCCTCTAGTTCCATCCATGTCGTCGCAAATGGTAAGATTTCATTTCTTTTGATGGCTGCACAGTATTCCATCGTATATATATACCACTTCTTCTTTATCCATTCATCTGTTGTTTAATAAGACAGAGCATGTTGCCCTCACCACCAGAGCCACCTGGGTAGCAGAGTTTTATAGGGGAAAAGTGAGTGATACAAAGGCATCTGCCTCCTCTCTTCTTGTGGACCCACAAGCCACCTTAGTATGGGTGCCATTTTAATCCCCATAACACCAGATTGTCCTCAGAGTGTGTTGTGATCAGATCTAGCCATGCGCACGTCCCACAGTCAGACGGGCTCACGATGATGGGGTGGGTACTGGTCCTACAGAGCCCAGTGCTACTCTGGGTACCATTTATAGATTGTTTTTTAGGGGGGCACCTGGGTGCCTCAGTTGGTTGAATGTTGGACTCTTGATTTCAGCTCAGGTCATGATCTCAGGGTCGTGAGATTGAGCCCTGGGACAGGCTCTGCAGGTGTGGAGCCTGCTTAAGATTCTCTCTCTCCCTCTGCCCCCTACCCCACTACTCATTCTTGCTCTTTCTCTCAAAAAAAAGAAGAGATTATTTTTAGGGGCTTGTGGCTGGCTCAGTAGAGCACACGACCCTTGATCCCGGGGTCATGAGTTCAAGTGCCATGTTGGGCATGGAGCCTTACTTAGGGGAGAAAAAAAAGATTATTTTCTAAAGCACTAACCTATATGTATTACAGTAAATGTTTCATAATGAAGGTAATATGTGCAAAAAAAGTATATGAAATTTCAAACAATTATTTTATCTAATTTAAAAACATTTCCACCCCTCCGTAAAAGAAATCATATACCCATTAGCAGTCAGCCCTCATTCTTCCCTATCCCCATTCCAGCCCAAGGTGATCACTTATCTAGTTTCTGTCTCTCTCAATTTGTTTATTCTGGATACTTTCTATAAATGGTATCATACAGTATGTGGTCTTTTGAGACTGGCTTGTTTTTGTTTTCCAGGGTCATCCAGGTGGTAGCATGAGTCCAATATGCAATTTCTTCATACTGCTGAATAGTATTCCAGAGTATGAATACACCACATTTTATCTGTTCATCAGATGATAGATACTTGGGTGTTTCTATCCTTTGGCTATTATGGAGAATGCCCCTATGAACATTTGCATACAAGTTTTTGGACAAATATATGTTTTTATTTCTCTTGGGTATACACCTAGGAGTGTATTGGGTCATATGGTAATTAAAGGTTTAAGTTTTTGAGGAACTATTAAATGGTTTTTCTAAATGCCTGCCTCATTTTACATTTCCACCAGCAGTGCATGGGGGTTCCCGTTTCTCCCCAACCTTGCCAACACTTGTTACTATCTGAGTTTTTGTTTTTAGCCATTCTGGTGGGTCTGAAGGAGCATCTCATAATGCTTTGGATTTATATTTCCTGATTGGCTAATGAATGGTCGAGCATCTTTTTATATGCTTGTTGGCTATCTGTATATCTTCTTTAGAGAAATATCTATTGAGATCCTTTGCCCATTTAAAAATTGGGTTATTTATCTTTTTATTATTGAATTGTAAGAGTTCCTCATGTATTCTAAATATGAATACATTATCAAATATACAATCTGCAGGGTCCCCTGGGTGGTTCAGTCGGTTAAGCATCTGCCTTCAGCTCAGGTCATGATCCCAGGGTCCTGGGATTGAGTCCCACATTGGGCTTCCTGATTGGAGGGGGAAGTCTGCTCCTCCCTTTCCCTCTGCCCTCCTCCTTCCATTTGTGTTCTCTCTCACTCACTCCACTCTCTCTCTCTCTCTCTGTCTGAAATACATAAATAAATAATCTTTAAAAAAAGATATACAATCTGCAAAGATCCCCGTCTTTATGTGTGTTGTCCTTTCACTTTCTTGCTAGTATCCTTCAAAGCTTAATTCTGATCAAATCCATTTATTTATTTTTTTCTTCAATTGCTTAAGCTTTTGGAGTATTAGTCTAAGAATCCATTGTCAAATTCAGGTCATGAAGATATACCCCCCCATTATTTTCTTCTAAGAGTTTTAACTCTTCTATTTATGTCTTTCATCCATCTTGAGTTTGTGTTTATATACAGTATGAGATAGAGTTTAACTTCTCCCTCCTATATGTATCTATCCAGTTATCTCAGCAACATTTATTGAAAAAACTCTTCTTTCCCCATTGAACGGTCTTGGCACCCTTTTTTTGCAAATCAATTAACCATAGATGAATGAGTTGATTTCTGGACTCATAGTTCTATTCCATTGATCTATATATCTATCCTCATGCCAGTACCACACTGTCTTGACTATAGCAGCTTTGTATTAAGTTTTGAAATTGGCAAGTGTGAGTTCTCCAACTTTGTTCTTCTTCTTCAAGATTGTTTTATCAGTTTGTGGCCCTTTGCATTTCACCATGAATTTAAAGATCATCCTTGTCCACTTCTGCCAAAGAAAATAAAAAAGGCAGCTGGAATTTCAATAGTAATCACATTAAATCTGTAGATCAGTTTGTGGACTGTTGCCATCTTGACAAGATTGAGTCTTTTGAGCCTTGAGCATAGGTTGCTTTTTTGTTTACTTAGGTTTTCTTCTTTAATTTTCTTTCATCAGTGTTTTAGAGTGCTCAGGGTATAATTTTTACACACTTTTAATTAAATTTGTTCCTAAGCATTTTATTCTTATTGATGTTATTTGTAAAGGTTGAAAATTGGAAGTGTTTTTTTCATTTCATTTCCAGATTCTTCATTGCCAGTATATAGAAAGACAATCAATTGTTGTATATTGGTCTTTTATCCTCCAACTTTGCCAAACTCATTTATTAGTTCTGGTAGTTTTTATTGGATTCCTTAGGAGTTTTATACACAAGATTGTTTCATCTATGATTGGAGATAATTTCACTTCTTCCTGTCCAATATGGATGCATTTTATTTAATTTTCTTACGTAATTGCCCTGGCTAGAACCCCCAGTACAATGTTGAACTGAAGTGGCAACAGCAGACACCTTGTCTTCTTTCTTCCTGATCTGAGGGAGAAAACATTCAGTGTTTTATCATTAAGCATGACATTAACTGAGAGTTTCTCACAGATGTCCTCTGTCAAGGTTGAGTGTATTTATCATAAGTGTGTTTATTATGTATTTGGATTTTACAAATGCTTTTTCTGTATCCATTGAAATCACTACATGGTTTTTGTTTTTATTCTGTTGATATGGTGTATTATGTTAATTTATTTTTGCATATTAAGATAACATTACATTTCTTGCAAGTTCTGCTTGGTTAATAGTGTATAATTCTTTATGTTGCTGGATTCAGATTATTAGTATTTTACTGAAGATTCTTAACATCTATTTTGTAAGAGATATTAGTCTGTAGTTTCCTTTTCTTGTGAAGTCTTTGGTTGAAATTTTTAACAGGTAAAATATATTCCCACATTCCAAAAGGGGTCTTTTGTGCCTTCAGCTTTCCATTTGTTTCTAACTTTTCCCTGATTTGCCTTAGCACTTAACTGTCATCAGCCTGGCTTAATTCCCAGTCAGAAGGTATTTCCTTCTGGGTTTAGCAAGCTGGTGGTGGGGTTGGGGGGATGGGTACCTAAGATGGCTTTGAAAATCAGACAGATGTATCCCAGAACCCTTGTGCGAAAGAGGAAAATATCTAGTGAATGAGAGTCTCCAGTATCTGGGCAGATGTTCGGTACTTTAAATCAAAACAAAACCACTAGAGAGAAATCTGGGTGTGAAAGATATTTTATGACTTTTACCTTAAATAACAGAAAGACTTGCGGTCTTTCCTCCCATTCCACTTCCCTCCCATTCCTATTGCCGCTACTTTTGAAATGGGTGAATTGTATGGTATGTAAACCATAGCTCAAAACCATTATATAAAGAAGCTATGTGTTGATAATTTAAAAAATCAAAATTATACAGAATTACATAAAGTAGGAAATTAAGGTTCCTCCCCCTGCCCCTAGTGCCATTCCCCAAAGGGAACTGCCACTAATTATTTGGTGGCTATATATGAACATACACTATATATGTATGTAATATACATATATATGCACACACATATATTATATATATAATATATATACACATATATGTAATTTATTTAATTATTTGTTTATTTGAGCAAGAGAGAGAGAGCATGCATGAGTGGGGGGAGGGACAGAGGGAGAAGCAGACTCCCCACTGAGCAGGGAGCCCCATGTGGGGCTCGATCCCAGGACCCTGGGACCATGCCTGAGCCAAAGGCAGATGCTTAACTGACTGAACCACCCAGGCGCCCTTGGTTATGTATACTAAATGAGACCATACTATTCTTTATTTTTTCACTTAATATCTCATGAAAAACCTTCTCTGTCAGCCCATGTGCCTCCTTGCCCCCTTTCTGAGGTGTCTGGTATGTCTCATGCTATGGATATACCCGTGTCTTCAGTTCCTATGGCCCCTGGGCTGCTCTTATGAGAACTTTTCCCTCCTGTTCAGGGCCAAGAGCAGCATGGGCAGCAAAGCCCTGTCCCATGACAGCATCTTCATGTTGGATCCTGAGCCTGAAATATCAGTGCATAGAATCTGCCCCTCTCCAGAGTGCCAGAGAGGCAGACCTCGACAGGTAACCATGAACTCATCATCATCAGTGCCTGATTAGACCCCTTGTCTTTCATCCTCCCCACCCCCCATCCCAGCTGCCAAAAAACAAAGAGTGGAGAATTTGGCCTTGCTCCCCAGCTGATTCTACTCCACAGGGCTACCGTAAAGAAGGGAGAATGTAGAAATACGCAATGTGTTGACCTAGTGCCCAGCACAAGGTGTTGGCTGACATTACCATATTCACTAGACATGCCCCAAGAATGAGCTAAGTTTTAGGATGGTGACATCTCACTGTTGGTTAATGTGCAAGCATTCCAACCACCATGTTCTTTCGTTCTTCTACAGAGATCCCAAGCTTCCAGAACTCTGCCTAGATCTGGGGTTAGTGATGTGCATGGAGGTGTTTCTGGACTTATGTTTGGAGCTGTGCCACGATATGTGCCCAGAAGTGGAATCTGGATTGGAGGCTCCAAGGTCGCTGAGGTAATAGAGTGGAATTGTGCCGAGTAGGACAGCCGAGTGGGACAGACCTATGCTTGAATCCTTGCTCTGCTACTTACTGGTTCTGTGATCTTGGGCTGGTTGCTTAACCTCTCTGAGCCTTCCTTTCCCCACCAACAGTGGGTATAATATTAATATCTACCTCAAACTGTTGCTTGTGAGGATAGAATAAAGACTTAGAGAGGTTAAAGAAATTGTTCAATCTTCCCCAGAGAGTAAATGGTAGACCTGGAAATCTGACCCAGATGTGTTGACCTCAAAACCCACAGTCTTTCCAACATCCCAAGCTTTAAGATATTCCATTTCTTTGTGTCTGCCTCAACAGGGAGAAGGGTATACCTTTAGTGTATGCATATGCTTAGAACAGTCTCACCTCTGGATAACCCTAACTCTTGCTCAGTTAGACCCATCTGGAGCTCTAATCTAGAAATCTCGCAGGGGGGAGCAGGAAGCATTGCCAGGGAGAAAACCATAAGCAGCTCCCTTCCTCCTTCTCTCAGCTTGTGGGCAGGATGATACCCAGATATCCCTGAGTAACTGAGGAGGCCACACAAGGGGGGAGACCCTTTTCCACTGAGGAGCTGATTAGTTTGCATTTGGCAAAAGGCAACTGGGACTTATTTGTGACATGTCTGTAAGACCCCCATCTCTCACTCTGGTCTATACTGTGTGTGAAAGTTCCACAGGCTACATTATCCATGGAAGGTCGACAAGCAGATGCTGAGATGGTCACCAATGGGGGCAACCTTATGGCTATAAGGCAGCCCCTAGGTCAGCAGACTGTTGCCCTCTCGCACTACAATAGGAAAAGTCTCTTCCAGTCCTCGGTTTTGAACATGAGGACCAGCTTTTGCTTGTCTCCACAGCAACACTCCTTGCCACATGACCAAATGCTAGAGGGTTATTTCTCGCCTGCAGAAAGGGGAAGCCTGTGTCCTGGAAGCCTCCTGCTCGCCCTCTTCTCTTAGTCCCAGCCACAGAGAGACTCTCATAGCAGAGACATGCCATTGCTCTAGAAAGATGATTTGGGGGGATGTGGGGGATGAAGATTAAAGGTAAAGATTCTGGGCACATTTCCTCTCACAATAAAAAGGGGGCTATGGAAAGTCACAATAGCCCAAAGACAAGTTTTCTTAAATGGCTGGTTTGGGCCCACTCCTCACATCTTTGGCCTTTTCCATATTCCCTCTTCTGAGAAACAGGGCTGAAGACAGAGTACGGTGTCAGTGGAGCCCGAGCCAGCCACCACCAGATCGACCTTTGCATGGGAGACTTCCCTTAAGTGCCAAGGTCACAACCCTAAATGATAAGGTGGTTGATAGCATCAAGTCGAGGGTCCTAACCCCTCTCCTGCCCAATGCTACACAGACACTGAGAAAGTATGGAAATGGCCAAAGTCTGGGGTTCTTGAAGGGGCAGGATCCATAATGGATTATGTGATTCTCTGAGCAGCTGTAAGATTGTGGGAGAGGAAATTCCAGCATATCGCACTGTTAGAAATACCAAGGCTAAGCCGGTGTTTTATTCCCTACCAGATTTTCACCTGCTGTCTTATCTGAAGTGTTGGGAATGTGGGTGCCTAGATGACCCTCCAAGATGTTGCATGTTCTTTTTGTTTGAGGACAAATAGATAAGAAGTACTGGCAGGTTGTGAACACGTTCTTGTGGAATCAAATCGAATTGAGTAACTTAAGAGACTACAAAGATTGCAAAGAGTCTTCTTACTGCTTACAGACCTGACACTCCCTCTGCAGCCCTTCTTAAGAAAGGAGGCACACCCTCTCTTCTGGTTGTTGCCTTTAAAGTCCCTGAACTTGAGTATGGGACATCCCTCCTTCCTGGCTCTTACAGTTAGGAGACAGGAGTGTTCAGGGCTTAAGAACATGGGCTTCACAGGCAAGCAGACCTCTCAGACACTTGCTAGGCCAGTGGGGAAATTAGGGCCAGTCATGTCATCTCTCAGACCCAGTCTTCCCCATCTGGAAAGAGCAGGTGTTTCAAAGAATCATTGCAAGGTTTGCGTAACATGCCTCTATGAAGGGCACTCCCTGCCTGGCAGGGAGAAAGATCTCAAACCAATTACCTAAACACCTAACCCTTCACCCGAAGGAACAGGAAAGAGAAGAGCAAACAAAACCCAAAGCTAGCAAAAGGAAGGAAAAATACAGATTAAAGCAGAGTAAAGCGCTCAGTAAAAGTGAGTTGTCATTATCGTTATTAGAATCGGGCTTAGCACTGGTGAAGCTCCAAGACTTCTTCTCAAGAGTCCCCAGTGGGGCCTGGTGGTGATAAGGGGACACCTTAGACACTAGCCAGGAGTGATCCAGGGGCAGAACCTTGGACAAACCCTCCTCGGGGCCTCTTGTCTTTGACTTTGAGGGTTTGAAAGCAATCTGTCCTGAGCAGGAGACAAAGCATGTCAGCTCCAAGACAAGAAAGATTTTGTTTTGTTCATTGCTATAGGCCCAATGCTTAGTTAGAATGGAGTATGGCCCACTGTAGATGCTTAACAGTATTTGTTAAAGATCAAATCAGAGATTTGGATCCACATCCAAAAGACTCGGTCAGCACCTCAGATTCAAGTGTATCATGAGGTTCAAATTGGAATGAACTAAATTAGTGTGCTGAAGTCCAAGGGAAACCCAAATGATCTATTCCATCCCCTTAGGAAAGCTAGGAAAGCAGTTCTAAGCAAGGCTAGTTCTGTAGATTTTCTAATAATTCCAGAAGATCGATCTTGACAAGATTAAGATAAACAGCCAACAGAGTCAAGGTCTGATCCAGACAATTCCTGGAATGATAGGAGCAAGATTATAGTTTGGATGCCAAGCCTAGATCTTAACCACAAAACACAACCTCCATAAGAACTGGACTTCCGAAGACAGGGCCAAAATGAAAACAAAGATCAGACTCAAAGAAGATTTATAGTTAGCATCAGAGAGAGAGAACAACAGAATTCTGGTTTTGATCAAACAAGCATGTCGAAGTTTCTGTCTTTGGGGATTGGCAAAAGTGTGCTGCAGCCCAGAGAGTGACTCAAACCTATTGGTCTTTGGTCTGCATAGGTCAAAAAGTGAAGACAGGGAGGAAGGAGATTCCATGGCTTGTTCTTTCATGTTGGGGTCTTGGTCCTTCAACCATTAAGCAACAAGAGAACAGTAATTTGAAGGAAAACACACAAGTTCTAACATTTTCCTTCTACTCTCCTCCTTCCCAGCTCCCCTCACTGCGCAGACGCCACTCCAGCAGCAGCCCTCCTCTGATCCGATCTCACACAACCTCTGCTGACTTTGAAGAAACCTCTGTTGATGAGGAGTCACCTAAGATCCCACAGAAGAAAGCTTTACCAATCAAGATTATGTCAATGAGGAGGGTGAGTGTTAGCCACATTCTAAGTGGTAGGTTTGGTTGGGGGATCCAGGTCAGAGGCATAATCCCTTTTGCTCTCTTTTGCTGTAGCTTAGCACTGGGGGGCCACTTGAGGAAGGAGCATCCATTTTTGACTTCTGATTTGCATGGCGATTTACATTTTCTGTCCAATTCTACAAATGAAATAATCAGCACTTTTGTTTATAAGCAATGGAAGACAGTATTTCAGAAAAAAATAATAGTTTTCAGTTCTTTTGAGAAGAAAGCAATGGAGATTTTTGTGGAAGTAAAGCCTCTATGTTTTCGAATGCCAAAATCTCAAAGGTTGGGCCATGTAGTATTGTTTGGTAGACACACAACCCTAAGAAAAATCATCTGACATGTACATTTCATACATCTAGGTTGGTCAACCAAATAACATCCATCAACAATTGAAAAATTAATAGATGGTGCCCATATCAGTACTTCCATTCTCAAACTAATGTATGGTTAATTTAACTGATTGTTGTTGAACTTGAGAAGACTTAAAGATTTTATCTATGTATTTATCTATCTATGTATCTATCTATCTATGTATCTATCTATGAGAGAGAGAGCAGAGGGGCAGAGCAGGAGGGAGCGGGACAAGCAGACCCTATGCTGAGCCCAACCCAGGGCTCGATCCCACGACCCTGAGATCATGACCCAAGCTGAAACCAAGTCAGAGGCTCAACCAGAAGAACCTTCATGCACCCCAAACTTAAAAGGACTTTTAAAGTGAAATAGAGTTTAGAGCAATTAACCTTGGGAATTGATAGGTAACTGATAATAAAGATAAAGTTAATTAATAATAAAGATCATTAGCCAGTTAGCACAAAATTGTTTTGATGCTAAAAGATCCTATGGAATGAAGTAGCCTTCAGTTAGATGTGTCAACAAGAAGAAAAAGCAATCAAGTTAGGAACAAAGTTAAAGCACAGGCAGGGGGACGCCTGGGTGGCTCAGTTGGTTAAGCGGCTGCCTTCGGCTCAGGTCATGATCCCAGCGTCCTGGGATCGAGTCCCACATCGGGCTCCTTGCTCGGCAGGGAGCCTGCTTCTCCCTCTGCCTCTGCCTGTCTCTCTGTCTGCCTGTGCTCGCTTGCTCTCTCTCTAACAAATAAATAAATAAAATCTTTAAAAAAAAAAGCACAGGCAGGTGGTAGGGGGGATATGGATGCTCACTGATTTATGGATTTAGACTTTATGTATTTTCTGCAGAATACCGCTAAATCAGACAAATTAGTCTGATTTGGTAGAAGGATTGAATTAAGGTAACATTTTCACTGTGATAAAATACACATAACAAAAGTTATCATGGTACAGTGTACAATTCAGTGGCATTAAGTACGCTTACTATGCTGTGCAACCATCACGACTATCTAGTTCCTGAATGGTTTTGGTTCCCCCAGACAGAAGCCCCCTATGTGTCATTCCTCTCTCCTCTCGGCCCCTGGCAACCACCAATCTGCTTGCTGCCTCTGGATTTGCCCATTCTGGATACTTCATAGAAATGTAATCACACAGTATATGGCCTTTTGCATATGGCCTCTTTCCCTTAGTACAAAGTTTTTGAGGTTGATCCATGTTATAGTACTTCAATCGTTTTTGTGGCTGAATAACTCTCCATTGTATGGCTATACCTTGTTTTGTTAAGCTCTTCATCCACTGATGAACATTTGGGTCCTATTTCCCTATTGGTTATTATGAATAATGCTCTCCAAATGTTCATATATGAGTTTTTGTTTGAACACTTGTTTTCAAGTCTTTTGTGTGCATACCTGAGAGCGGAATTGCTGGATGGGATGGTAATTCTATATTTAACTTTTTGAGGAACCACCAAACTGCTTTCCCCAGCAGCTACACCAGTTTACATTCCCCCCTGCTTAGGTGTAAGGGTTCCAATACCTTCAAAGGTTGCCCAATGCTTGTTATTTTCCACTTAAAAAAATAGTCATTCTCATGGCTGTGAAGTGGTATCTCATTGTGGTCTTGATTAGCATTTCTCTAGTGGCTAACAATGTTAAGCATCTTTTCATGTGTTTATTGTCCATTTGCGTATCTTTCTTTGGAGAAAGGTCTATTCAAGGCCTTTGCCCATTTTTAATTGTGTTGCTTGTTTTTTTGATTGTTGAGTTATGAGTCCTGTACATATTCTGGATACTAGACCCTTTTCAGATATTTGATTTGCAAATATTTCCCCCATTCTGTAAGTTGTCTTCTAATTCTCTCAAAAGAATAACATTTTAAAAAAGTTTAATTTTGATGAAGTCCAATTTATTGAGTTTTTGAAAATTGATTGACTTATTTTAAATTAATTAATTAAATTAAATTTATTTTAAAATTTATTGATTTATTGATCCTGGGACTCCAGATCATGACCTGAGCTGAAAGCAGTTGCTTAACCAACTGAGCCACTCAGGCACCCTAAGTATTTTTTTTTTCATGATTTTGTAAGTGGAAGTGTTTTCTTAATTACCTTTTTATATTGCTCATGCCTAGTGATTTTTGTGTGTTTATCCTGTATCTTTTAATTTTGATTAATTCATTTATTAGCTCTCCTAGATTTATGGGGATTCTTTAGAATTTTATTTTTTGTTAATATTTTAATTTCTTCTCTTCATATTTTGCCTTCTTTATTGACTTCTCTATATAAATTCACTTAGTATTTTCTTCTGCTTTTCTGCTTTTATGAGAATGCAAAATCTATCTGGGATTTTTCCCCCCAAACATTGTAATTTTCAGTTCTAAGATTTTCTCTTTGGTTTCTTTTTTTAAAAAAAGATTTTATTTATTTATTCATGAGAGACAGGGAGAGAGAGAGAGGCAGAGGGAGAAGCAGGCTCTCCACTGAGCAGGGAACCTGAGGCAGGACTCGATCCCAGGACCCCGGGATCATGACCTGAGCCAAAGGCAGTTGCTTAACCATCTGAGTCACCCAGGCACCCTCTAGTTGGTTCTTTTTTTATAGTTCCCATTTGTCTTTGAAATCCCCCACCTGACTATCTATTATAATTATATTAACTGCAACTATATATACATACATAATTTTTTATATATGAGATTGTGTCATTTGTAGATATGGTTTTACTTCTTCCTTTCCAATTTGCATGGTTTTGTTTCTTTTCCTTGCCTAATTGGCTAGAACTTCCAGTAGAATGTTGAATAAAAGTGGTAAGAGCAAAAAAAAAAAACAAAAACTGTTAAGAGCGAACATCCTTGTCTTATTCTTGATCTTGGGAAAGATTTCACTGTTTCACCATTGAGTATGATGTTAGCTATGGATTTTTCACACATGTTTTCTATCTCTAGTTTGTTAGGTGTTTTTGGCATGAAAAGGTTTTGGCTTTTGTCATATGTTTTTTGGTATCCATTGGGATGATCATGTTATTTTTTTCCTTCATTTTATTAATATGGTATATTACATTGAGTGATTTTCATATGCAAACCTCTTTGCAAACCTGGGATAAATCCCAACTGGTCATGCTATACAATTGACTTAATAGGCTGGTGGATTTGGTTCGCTGGCATTTTTGCATGTGTTTTTATGAGGGATATAAGTCTGTAGTATGCTTTTCTTGTGATACCTCTATCTAGCTTTGGAATCATGGCAATGCTCACTTCACAGAACTGGGGTATTCTCTCTTCCACTGTTTTTGAAATATTTGTTTCAGTTGGTGTGAATTATTGGTGTGGATTGGTGTGAATTATTCCTTAAAAGTTTGGTAGAATTCATCAGTGAGGCCATCTGATCCAGGTCTTTTTTGTTGTTGGGAAGTTTTGATTACTGATTCATTCTCTTAACCTGTCATAGGTGAATTCAGATTTTCTTTCTTTTTGGGTCAATTTTGATAATTTGGGTGTATCTAGGAATGTATCCCTTCCCCTAGGCTATCTAATTTATTGATATACAATTATGTATAGTATTGTCTTATAATTCTTATTTCTTTAAGGTCACTAGTGATTGTCTCCTTTCACTTCTAATTTTAGTAATTTGTGACTTCTCTTTTTTTGACACAATAAATCTAGCTAAAGATTAGTCAATTTTGTTTTACTTTTCAAGGAACCTGCTTTTGGTTTCATTGATTTTTCTCTATTGTTTCTCCATTCCCTTTTACATTATCTCTGCCTCTAATCTTTATTATTTCTTTCCTTTTGCTAGCTTTGGGTTTAGTCTTCTCTTCTCCTAGTT
This sequence comes from Taxidea taxus jeffersonii, assembly GCA_003697995.1. Taxonomy (NCBI): domain Eukaryota; kingdom Metazoa; phylum Chordata; class Mammalia; order Carnivora; family Mustelidae; genus Taxidea; species Taxidea taxus. Next base: position 28,874 of record ML098380.1, on the reverse strand, counting down.
CCTTACCCTGGAGAGTTAGGTTATTGATTTGTGACCTTTCTTCTTTGTTAACATAGGCATGCATATCTATACATTTCCAAGGACTGTTTTTACTGTATCACATACATTTCTTTATATTGTGTTTTAGTTTTCATTCATGTGAAAGTATTTTCTAACTTTCCTTTTGATTTCTTCTTTGAGCCATTGGTTACTTATGGCTGTGTTGTTTAATTTCCACATATTTGTGAATTTTCCGGCTTTCCTTACGTTTTCTGGTTTCAATCCATTGGAGTTAGAGAAGATGTTTTGTATGATTTCCACCTTTTAAAATTTATTAAAATTTTATAATTTTATTATAATACTATATAATTGTAATATAATATATAATAATATAATTTTATAATTAAAAAATTATTAAGACTTATTTTGTGGCCTCACATCTGGTCTATCCAGAATAATGTTCCATGTGTACTTCAGAATAATATGCGTTATGCTCTTGCTGTACGGAATGTTCTATATATATGTTAGGTTTACTTGGTTTGTAGTATTGTTTCAAGTCCTCTATTTCCTTATTGATCTTCTGTCTAGTTGTTTATTTACTATTGCAAATGGGATACTGAAGTCTGTAACTACTGTTGTAGAACTATTTTTCCTTTCAATTCTGTCCATTTTTCTTCATGTATTTTGGGGGGCTGTTCATGCTTATGATTGTTCTAGCTTCCTGATGGATTGACCCTTTTATCAGTGTATCCAATCTGTCTTGATCTCCTGTAACAATTTTGAAGTTAAAGTCTATCTTGTCTGATATTGGTGTAGCCACCTGGCTCTTTTGGTTACTATTTGCTTAGAATATCTTTTATCATCCTTTCGCTTTCAACTTATTTGTGTCTTTGGATTTAAAGTGAGTCTCTTGTGTATGCATATAAAGAAATCATATTTCTTAAATCCATCTTGCAAATTTTTGTCTTCTGATTTGAGGGTTAATTTATTTACATTCATAGTAATTGCTAATAAAGAACCACTTACTGCTGCCATTTTGCTCTTTTTCTCCTGTGTATCTTATATCTTCTTTGGTTCCTCAGCTCCTCCACTGCTACCTTCTTTTGGATTTAATTGCTTTGTCTTAGGGTACCCATTTTCTTTTTTTTTTAAGATTTTGCTTATTTATTTGGGAGACAAAGAGAGCACAAGCAGGGGGAGGGGCAGAGGCAGAGGGTGAGGGAGAAGCAGACACCCCACCAAACAGGGAGCACAATGTGGGGCTCCATCTCAGGATCCTGAGATCATGACCTAAGCAGAAGGCAAACACTTAATGGACTGAGCCACCCAGGTGCCCCAGTGCACCCTTCTTATTTTAATTCCCTTCTTATTTCCTTCTCCCTATATTTTTAAATTCTTTTCTTAAAAAGTAGGTAACATTTGAAGACATAGGGTTTTCTCTTTCTGGAATTTGAGTAGGCTATGTATTTTATAGGTCAAAAATAGAGTTAAATTATTTATACTCAACATTTCCAAGCCTCAGTCTAAACCTTTGCCCTGCTTGAATGTAACCAACTTTCTTTTTATTTTTTAAAATTTTTATTAACATATAATGTTTTATTAGCCCCAGGGGTACAGTTCTGTGAATCGCCAGGTTTACACACTTCATAGCACTCACCATAGCACATACCCTCCCCAATGTCCATAACCCAACCACCCTCCCCCTCCCCCCTCCCCGCTGCAACCCTCAGTTTGTTTTGTGAGATTAAGAGTCTCTTATGTTTCGTCTCCCATCTTGTCTCATTTTTTCCTTCTCTACTCCCAAACCCCCGACGTTGACTCTCAAATTCTTCATATCAGGGAGATCATATGATAATTGTCTTTCTTTGATTGACTTATTTTGCTCAGCACAACACCCTCTAGTTCCATCCACGTCGTTACAAAAGGCAAGATTTCATTTCTTTTGATGGCTGCATAGTATTCCATTGTATATATATACCACTTCTTCTTTATCCATTCATCTGTTGATGGACATCTAGGTTCTTTCCATGGTTTGGCTATTGTGGACATTGCTGCTATAAACATTCCGGTGCACGTGCCCCTTCGGATCACTACATTTGTATCTTTAGGGTAAATACCCAGTAGTGCAATTGCTGGGTCGTAGGGTGGCTCTATTTTCAACTTTTTGAGGAACCCCCATGCTGTTTTCCAGAGTGGTGTAACCAACTCTCTATTAGTAAATCCAAGTATTCAGTTTGCTTGCAATAGGTTACATGTTGGGCTGCCAGGCAGAAAGTCTATTCCTGGGTGGTATGGTCAAACCCCTCCCACCCCAGGCATGAGCGTTTCTCAGCTGTCTCCACCATGCTCCCTGGTTCATTTGTTCATCATGGTGAACACGAGGGGACAGGTGGCAGCAACAGCAGCAACAGCGGCATTCCGAGAAGCAACTGTAATCAGTATCCCAACCAGATGGGCTGGCCCGGATGCTAGTCTAAGCTTCCCATAAATTATGACCCCCAAGTAGTGTATCCCCGGAGGCTATCCCACAAACCCAGCTCCAACTGCCTTCTCGCTGAGGATCAATTAGGGAGCTAGGCGGAAAACCACATCATCCAAGTACGGAGGTCAGACCGAAAGATACCTGAGTCTCTGGGTGGGTGCGGTAGGCTGAGGCAGGCTGCTGAGGGCGTTGCGGGGAAGGGGTGTGTCTTTCCAAGCGGCCTGTTTTATTTTCCTCTCTAAGCTGCTGCCCCCTGCTGGTGGCAGAGGGAAACACATTCTCTTTCAAAGACTCCCAAGACCTGTAATAATTAAAATGGCAAAAAATAGCGATAAAGAGAGAATTTTAAAAGGACACAGAAGACCTTTTACCCTAGGCTCGCTTTCTCTTTTAAACTCCTGGGGGCAGAATGGGGAGGATTGCAGGAATCCTTCCCGGCTGTCTCTGCCTCTTCCTTCCCCATTTCCCTGAGTGAAGAGTTGAGTATTTTTCCCTCTTTGAGTTTTGGTTGAGCAAAACTTGCTATTTCTTCCCTGAGTGATCTTCCTCTGGGGGCGTCACAGGCCTCTGTCCCAGTTCAGGGGCTTCAGTTCTCTGAGTACAGGCAGAACAGGCCTTGAGGATGAACAGGTGTCCCTGTGGAGCGTGTGTGCCCTGACGGGCCACCCTGACTCTGCTTGACCTCAGCTTTTCCTGCACAGAGAGAAACAAAAGCCCAGGGTCCCTCAGCAGGCATTCTCCTTAGCAGGGCCTGGCTCATCCACCCCACTGGCCATCTTTAACCCACCCTTGGACCAAAGGATCCTCCTACTTAGCCCTTCCCCGACCCTTACCACTTTCCCAACCCAACTGATCTTCCTCTGTATTCCCTAATGAGTAGGTCAAATATTTTGCTTCAATAGTGTTCTTCGTGGGGAAAAATAGTTGTGTGGAAAGAAGCCATGCATATGCAACCCAATCAGTTTTCACTCTTGAGAAAGGGATGTATCAGCTACTTAGTGCTTAAAATTTGAGCAGATTAAACTCCTGGGCCCATAGGGTTCCCCTGCAGAACAAATGTCGCTTTTGAACATGGTAGGGGTTAAACAGCTTCTAGTTAGCCCATCGTATTGGCTGCTGAAGAGTTCATTTAGATGGCTGTAAGGCTGCCTCCTTATCATGTCTCTTTCTTTATTCCGGGCGGCCTACTCCATAATTCACCATTGTTATCTACAAATCGGTCTCTGATACAGCAAAGGAGAGCATAGCGCTCCCCTCACCACTGCTGCTTAGAAATTTGTAGCTTACAAAGTGATTTTGTATCTTATAGGTACATTTGATGCTCTCAGGAACTCTGTAAGATAGATGGGGGAAGATAGCATTATTCTTGTTTTAGGAGGAAAAAAAAAGGTTCAGAGAGGTGAAATGACTTGGCCAAGGTTACAGGGCCAACCAGAAACAGAGCTAGGATTCAAACCCAGAAGTTCTGCCTAAATTCACAGGACTTTTCACCAAACCGTGTGGACTCTAGCAGCTCTCTAAATTTGTACAACTAACACCCATGACAGCAACAGCCGCTCACACTTACTGAGACTTTCGTCTGTGAAAGGCAGTTCCCTTGGATTGTTGAATTCCATCCTTCCAACAGCACACGGAATTATATATTATTATCATTCCTCTCAGAGACATAGAGATATGTTGTAGAGACATAGAAACTGAGGCTCAAAGAGGTCAGGTCAAAGGGCTAATAAATGGCATGACTAACACCTCAAATTCAGGCCTATTCATTTCCAAAGCTCATGTTCTTCCTTCTCCATGCTAGTTAAGAAATTGAGATAGCCAGAGAATGGGGGCTGCAGGGAATATGTGGCAGTCCACTTCCCAGAACTTTCTAGTTGGCCAAATGGCGACCACAACAGGTTATGAAACAGAGATCCTGAGCAAAGCAGCAGTTGCACAGGAATTCTCAGGAATGGGCACAGAAGCCCCATGACACACCTGGGAAATGAAAATCCCAATGGCCAATATTGGGTCTCATAGCCTGTGTTAGTACGTCTTGGTAGAGAAGATTCCCACTGAGAAACACTGTTCCCACCAAGAGCCACCACTCCTTCTGGAGAGCTTTCAATGGATACTTGCCTTTCAAGCCTTTGGCTGAATGACTCACACGGAACACAGCTCTCCAACGTCCCAGTATCATAACCTCCCCGGCAGTCTCAGAGGGAGCTTTTCCCCAGGATGACAGTTTTGGGGGCCCAATGGTTGATGAAATCTGGGCCTAAATAGCTACCAGTTCATTCCCTTATGTAAGATGTAACTGTGCGGGTTCTCCTTTGTTCTGAGAATCAGCCAAAGTGCTCTCTAGACTCCCTCAAGTGTTTCTTACCAACAGTTAAAAGATAAGGGGGAGACCCTAGCATTATACAACAGATAAAGAAACCATCAAAAGGGTGGATTATTGACTGAACTATTTTGCACCAGATCTACAAACTTGACAGAAGGGAAAAAGGGGAGCTGAAATGTGTTTTAATTTTCCGAAGAGCAGCCCTTATCTGAACTAATACAAAGGGGTATCTGGCACCACTGCCGAAGGATCCCTTCCTCTGGCCCAAGGCCTGACCCAGCTTCCTTCCCCAGGAAGATTCTGGGTTAGTAGGGGCCAGGTCTGGCACCTCTCCTGGATGTTGAGGCAAAAGGAGCTCATTTAACTCCAGCTGTTAGTCCAAAGCTGTCTGTGCTAACTCCCCTCTAAAACACAGGAGAAAGAATGAGAACATCTTGTCCTTCCTTAATAAAATGCGCACTGGGTAGAGAGTGGGTGTGTTGGCTCTCAGAGTACAGGGAGGGAGGCCAGGGGTTGCATGAGGGGAAGGAAAAGTAGAGAAAGGAGTCCCATTTCCTTCACTTGACTTTCTTGCAGAAACCTGCCAAGAAGGGATTAGGCTTGCTTTTCCTGGGTAGCTCATAAAATCTCTGGTTGGCTCCTGTGGTGACTCTTCTAGGTTTCTCTTAACCAATATGGCTGAAGGAAAAGGTAGGGCCTCAGGAAAGGGCCCCACTTCCCAGAGGGAATCCAGATATGGATGGTTCCTGTTCTGAGGCAACTGGTGGGGTTATTTAGGACTTTGCTGTGCTTCTGTTTGAAAATGAGAGGCTTTCTCATCATGCCAGAGAGTGAGGAGTGAGTCACAACCCTGAAGACTCACTTGGAGAGCCCACGGAGCCACCGTCAGGCCCCTCCCCTGACAGGCCTATTCATCAGGTCTCTATGTGTCCTTTAAAACACATTTTTTTTTCAATACTCTCTCCAGATGATTCTGATGCTGGTCGTTAGGGGAATCCCAGACCATACTTTCAGAGCCACTGCCCAGAGTTCCAGACAGTTTATTTGAATCATTTATTTAATGAATTGTGTATTCAATTCACTTATGAGTTTCAGGGAAATTGTAAAATATACACATACTCTATACCCATATGACATACTCTAACCTCAACAACAGAGATCCTCTTAGGGCTATTTCGAATCATGTGCCTGAGCTAGGGCGCCATAGTCCAGCGGAAAAATGCTTGATGGCTTTGCTCTCTTATTTTTAGCCCCGTTTCAAAGATAGTTGTGGGTCTGTGTTTAGAGCTAATACCCAGAGATTCCTTAACCAGAGTCATTCAAGCATCGGGAGACTAGTGGCTATTTTTAAGTCTGACCGACTCTTGGCATAGGCTGTGGCTGGTAACAGCTAAGCTCTGTCTTGCACACACTCAGTCTACCATTGGCCAGAAGTTTGCTGAGCCTGATTTCTTTGTTTTGCTATAAAGTGAGTTTCCCTAAACAGTGCTTTTGTCTATAGTGTGTACTCTACAAGGTTTAGGTTGCCAACCAAAATGAAAATATTTTTAAATTCAATGTATCTTTGCTTACTGTCTAGGCATCATAAGTTCATCTTCACGGAAAGCCAGTTGTCCCGGGGTCCCTTTAGGGTTTCTGGAGCCACAGACCTCTTTGACTCTTCCCATTTACCTTTGGGTGGAGCTAGGGAGGTTTCAGGAAGAGTAAAATGGTAACAGAGAACCGAAGAGATTTCTCTGGCAATTTCTCAGACAGGCAACATCTGGTAGAAGCTTTTAACATAATCAATTCACTGGTTCTGCAAACTTTTATTGAGCAACTACTACGTACCAGCACGTTTCTAGGTGTTAGGGATCCTGTAGTAAATAAAACAAATGGAAACCCTTCTTCATGGAGTTTATAGTTGTCATGGGGGATATGGACAATAAACAAGAAAAATAAGCAAAATATGTAGTTTATTAGTGATCAAAGTGCCCAAGGAAGACTTGTGAGGGTGAAGGGATAAAGTTTTGACTGGGTTAGCCAGGGAAGGGATCGGCAAGAAGGTGGCTTGTGTATGGAGACCTGAAGGAAGTGAGAGAGGAAGCCGCATGAACGAGGAGGGAAGAGCGTGCCTGGCAGAAGGAACAGCAAGTGAGGATGCCCTGAGGGAAGGGCACGCATGCCATGTTTGAGGCACTGCAAACCAGCAGTGTGTCTGCAGCAGAAAGCGACAGGAGACACAGGCACAGAGACAACAGGGAGACAGATCATGCGAAGTTAGTGGGAGTATAACGTTGTCATCCAGTCCCCAAATACCAGAACTGTACGACCCTACCGCTCCGAAGCATGAGCACCTTTCAGAACCACAAGAGACCTTACTCTGTACACTAAGTATTCAATGAACAATTCCTCCAGATAACAGAAACAAATACACAGTGCCCAGAAGACATATTGTCTAAATTCATGGATGAGAGTTGTGTGAAGAAGATAGAACAGGTCTGGGGGCCACTCCTAATTTTGCATGACTCACCCCACCAAAGATAACTAGCATTCCTTCCCCTTCCCCTAGAATCCCAAATAGAGCAGGGACCTGGATCTCTTACTGGCCCCATTAGCATCATGTTGTGCCTCAGGCTTTGGAATCTCAGGCCATAAAAGAACCATAGTTGGAACCAAGATAGTAGCTGAGGTTTTCACCGGACAGTGGTGGGGAATTGAGGAGAGAGGTCAAAGCTGCAAATGCTACAGGTGCCCCGTTGGTGTTGTGGAAAGCTAGAATGAGCTAGTAAGTAAACAGAGATGGAGATTGTGTCCACCTGCTAATCTACATCCTTCACCATTGGTGTCCAGGAGAGTGATGATTTATCACTTGGCCTTTGAGCAGGCTCTCCTGACACCAATATTGGGAGCTGCTCATGAGTGGGAGGTGTTCTGGGGTATGTCTTGGAGGTGTAGAGAGTGCTATGTCAAGATGCCCAGAGGAGCCCAGTTTGAAGCTCCTACAGAGGAACTGAACTGGGAGCCCTGGGACCAGACAGTTTGGAGAGGTGGAGGCCAGCCATAATGAGGACAAGGTGACGGGCTTCCTCCCCACCTCCTTGGAGATGGGGGCACACAGTTCCTCAGGGTCCTCCGGTCAGCCTGGCATGCTTCAGGAGTAACCAGAAATAAAGGTAGCTTTTTAAAAAAATTCCATTAGCCAACATACAGTACATCATTACTTTCCGACGTAGTATTCAATAACTCATCAGTTGCCTATCACACCCAGTGCTCGTCACATGCAAATGCAGATTACACACAAGCCCTCTTCCAGCCTGATTGCCTCCGCTCCACCCGGCCCTCCTATGGAGAAACCCCACAGCCCTGATGGATTTTCCTGACACTTACTGTGCCTCTCACCCCAGCAGGACCCTCCAGTTAATCAGAAGGACATAGGGGATAAGAGAAAACACAAATCCTTTGCCTTTATAAACTCCATTAAATGGTTGATTTCCTGTCCTGAGGGCAAACGGGAGCCCCTGAATCCTTTCTAAGCAGGGGAGCAACCCAGATTTCCTCTTTCTTGTTTTTCACCTATAAGGAACTCAGCAGAAGCGTGCACCTTGCCTCTAAGGAGCCCATGGACTAGAAGGGTCAGTATTGCTGGAGGACAAGGGACAGTAGTTCATGAAGGATTTCTTCTTTATTTAATTTTTTGCAATGTTTTTATTTATGTGTTTGTCAGAGAGAGCGAGTGTACACAAGCAGGAGGAGCAGCAGGCAGGGGGAGAAGCAGCCCCCTCCCATCCCCGCCGAGCAAGGAGCCCTTGCAAGGAGCAAGGTGCAGGACTCAATCCCAGGACCCTGGGATCATAACTTGCACCGGAGGCAACCGTTCACCGACTGAGCCACCCGGGCGCCCCAAGGATTTCTTCTGTAGGAGCCCTTCAGCCAGAGAAGTTTCCAGTTTTCGGGACCAGTGGTAGCATAGGGAGTTGACCCATTCCTTTTCTCCCCCTCTCTCCAGAGCTCTTTTGAGCCCTCACCGGGACCCACCCGCTCACAGTGCATGAGCACATATGCCATGATTGCCTCTCCCAGCCGCACTCACCCACCCATGAGTCTCAGCAGCCCAGCCAGCACCTACTTGGACTCCTCAGCTTCTCGACACAAGATGGCCTTAAACCCCCGGAAACAAAAGAAGAGAAAGAATCCTCAAACTACTGTAAGTCCTTCAAGAGGCCTGGGGATAAGCTCCCATATGATAAGAGATGAGTTCCGACCTTCACAAACTGCTGCTAGAGTGGTATGGTTTGAGGAATCCAGGCCCCAAGTCAGGATGGTGAAGTCAAGGGCACGGTCCCAAGCTTGATGCCGACCTCCCACCCCTCCCTGGAGAGGTGAGCAAACTTGCGTCTAGCGGGTGGGATGTCCTCTCCATGTGGAACTTACACATAAGGGACTGAAGAAAGCAGAAGCAGGGACTTAAACTCCAGGAGCTGCTTCTGGGCTTAGCATCTGGAATCCACTTTGCCCTCCTCCTGGAGGATATTCAACCGTGGTCCAGATCAGGTTTCTTTTCATTATTAAGCGGGTAAGACCCATGAACTACAAATTGTAGCACTGTTCACCTCCTTTGGAGGACAGGTTTCTAGCAACTCCAAGCATTCAGAACTCAGCTGTTAACACCCCCCAGAGATCTCTCAGTGTCTCGTAGATGTCCCAGAGTTGTGTCCCGTGATTTCCTAGCTGCCAGAACTGCTTCAAGGCAGGCCAGTTATGTTAAAAACATGGCCACCAGACTGGGACATCTGACAACAGAGAGATGCGACCATTGATAGCAGAGAAAGCGGGCAGAAATGGTTTGGGAGCAGAGGGTTCCAGAACCTTGCCCACCTCAGTAAATCCCTCAGGGCCACACCTTATCACAGTCCAATGTAATAGATCATGTTCATTATTTATCCAAGTTATCAAGAAATGTTTACCTGTGTTTCTTGATATCTGTTTAAGAAGATAGGGAAGTAATGTCTTTGGGAAAGATTTTTAGCCAAAGGTAAAAGACGTTGGTGTTTAATTTTAATTTACTGAAAGATGTCAGTGTTTAAAAAGATGGGTCGGTTAGCTGTAAGTTTCCCTTGGGTGAAACACCCAATTCCTCAGTGACTCTGGGCTATAAGTTAAGGGATGTATTCAGAGCTGGAAGACACTAAAAGGTCTTCCTATATGGGCGTTTATTCCCAGGCCTCTTGAAGGATTTACAACCCTTTTATAGGGAAGGACATTAAAGCACAAATAGTTGACGAAGGTCACACACCCTGATGGTAACAGATCTGAGGCCAGAACCCAGTCTTGACTCCCAACCCCGTATTCTCTTCACCCCACCATGTTACATCGAGCTCAGACACTTCAATTTAGCTTTAAAAAGACAGCAAGGGGGCCCTTGGTGGCTCAGTCCGTTAGGCATCCGGCTCTTGATTTTGGCTCACGTTCAGATCTTGGGGTCATGGGATTGAGCCCCACGTCAGGCTCTGCGCTCAGCAGGAAGTCTGTTTGAGGTTCTCTCCCTCTCCCTCTGCCCTTTCCCCCGCTTGTGTGCTCTCTCTCTCTAAAAAACAAACCAAAAAAAGTCTTTAAAAAAGAAAGAGAACAAAATATGAGTTGAAAGAACAGTCAGCAGGTCCGGGGTGCCCTCTGGTGGCTCCGAGAGGAACTCCTTGGTCGGTTGTCCAGCACAAGGTGGCCCATTATTAAGCACTAAACCCCATATGTGTTATCACCCGGAGGCCTCACCACAAACCTGGGAGATGGCGAATGTTGGCTAAAGGAAAGGTAGTATGAGCCTCTGACTCTCTTCCTTCTGCATGGCCTAATCAAAAAAAGGCCCGGGCAGATGGCCTGGGTGGCTCAGTCGGTTAAGTGTCTGCCTTCAGCTCAGGTCATGATCTCAGGGTCCCGGGATCAAGCCCCGCATCGGGCTCCCTGCTCAGTGGGGTGCCTGCTTCTCTGTCCCCCTTTGTCCCTCCCCCTGCTCATTCTCTCTCTATATATATCTCTCTGTGTCTCAAATGAAGAAATGATAATCTTTTTTGAAAAAGAAGAAGAAGAAAAGGCCTGAGCATCCCTCTCTCAGAAGGTCAGATCATCTTCCATGGGACTCCGCCTGAGACATGGCTGAATGTAAAAGGGTCCACGACCATGTTTGACATGAAGGCTACTGTCATTTGCTCCTTGCTTTAGAGTTTCTCAGGTTCCCCCCCACCCCTAATTTTCAGGCGTGGGCATAGAGATTTAGCGAACAACCCAGCCAAGCTCGCGTGGTGAGTGAACACAGGAGCAGAGATTGGAACCCAGGGCTGCCTCACCTCATTCACTCAAGAACAAATTCCTCCGTGCTGAGCGTGTCTGCACAGGCACCGTGAGTGCAAGCGGAAGGCGCAGGACATTTGTCTTCAGAGGCACGTCACAGAGGCTCACCCGCAGCAGTGTCCAGCCGCTCTCCAGGGCAGCTTTGCTCTGACGTTTCCAAAGCGGCCCCGTAATCATCCGTAAACCTTGTTTATATGAAACCAATTTCAGCCCTCTCAGCGGAAGGGCCGGACCCTTCGTCATTTTCTCTCTCCTTTCCCAGCAAAATCCCAACCCTCTTCCTTCTCAGAGCCGGAGAGATGTAATTCATGCTTTCACTAAATTCCCTGAAAAGAAGCCAAATGGGTTTTGAGTTTGGCTCCCAGATCCGGCGAAACAAATTTGGGAATTCCAGTGTTGCCACGAGTAGGATTGCCGTTGGGCCCAGCTGGCCCACTTTCAGACTGACGGGCTTGCCGTGTGGTTCAGCGGGTTTTGGGCTGTTTCTGCCAATTCCTCAGAGATCAGAAGCTTCCATTCTAGGCGAATCACTCCCAGTGGGTAAAATGATCGCTTCTAGTAGGTAAGATGATCGGCAAGGGGATGGATGCCACTGGAAATCATTTCTGTGGTTAATGGTATGGTTGTGTTCCCAGCAGAGCCCTTTGGAGATCAAGGACTTCTTTTCCTGAGGTCATCCTCTTCGGCAGCCATGCAGGGGTGGGTGGAAAGCACTTCCATCTGAAGCTCTTTCTTTCCCTCTTTCAGGGGAAAGCGAAGCAAGAGGAGCCCATTCTTCTAGCGGCTTCTGGAGAAGAGAAGGGTACAACCAAGCCAAGAGAAGCGGACAAATGGAAACCAAGAAGAGATGGTGCAGGTTAGCTCACACTTAACCCTCATTCCGAAGTGTGTATTGCGCATGCTCCGTGACAGGCTCTGTGGAATGAGATTTACTAGGCCGCTGTCTGTCCCTGGCCCTCAGAGAGCTTTCGGTTTAAGATGCATATCAAAGGGGGTCTGGGCTCCTCCAGCTAAACTGCCCGACTCTTACCCTTGCCACTGGTTTGGGATTAAGGTTAAAGATGATGCCTGGATCGCTCTTTTATCTAAACGAATTTGCAACCAGAGAGATGTGCTGTGCTTATTTGTTTGTGAGCTTGTCTAATCCTCTCTAAGGCTAAGGTATATCTGAGGCAACCAGTGATTTCCCCCTTCTGTGACCTCTGAGCTCCAGAACCGGACACTAATAACAGAATTAGCTCAAAACTAGTTTAAAAAAAAAAAAGATTTTATTTATTTGACAGAGATCACAAGTAGGCAGAGACACAGGCAGAGAGAGAGGGGAAAGCAGGCTCCCCGCTGATCAGAGAGCGCAATACGGGGCTTGATCCCAGGACCCTGAGATCATGACCTGAGACAAAGGCAGAGGCTTAACCCACTGAGCCACCCAGGCGCCCCTCAAAACAAGTCTTTTTTGAAGGTTGCTGTTCTCTTCCAGTAGAGAGAAAAAGGTTTTGGGAAGAGTGAGACCAGTTCCCCTACCCATAGGCAAAGAGGGCTCGGGCAGCTGTGGACAGATGTCCTTGGCAGAAAACATCTATCAAATTCCCCAAGCCACACAAAACACTGGAGCAAAAAAATCTGTGTGTGTGTGTGTGTGTGTGTGTGTGTGTGTGTGTGTGTGTGTGTAGGGATAGTGGTTCCCGCTGACGGCAACCTAATTTCAAGCAATACTTGATAAAACAAAATTCCAATTCCACAATTAAGTTGAAGAGTTCTTTCCTATGTTTTTGCAATAAAGGATTTTACATGTGGGTTCAAAAAAAGGGATATCCCTAAATACATTTTTCCATGAAAACTAACAAAACCACCAAACTGTCCTGAAACATACACATACACATACAGAGAAGAAATGGAAGTGAAAGTTAAATTTACTTTCTTTTTCATCTTTTTCTCTTATTTATTTTTAATAATTGTCCCTTTTACACCCAGAGGATAGAACCCATTCGGTGTCCTTGGGTTCAAAAATCGTGTTTCACACCTAACGGTGGCCCAGACCATTGACTGGAGGTTGATGAGATGACCTCATAATCCGTTCATAAAATTGGGATTTCACTTTGATGTAAACATTTCCAACTGCAGAGGCTAATAGCAGCCAAGTCCCTGACCCCATTCTGCCTAGAAGCTTCTTTATACCAAGAGATTTGGTAGTGACTAGGTACCCACAGGGTGGGGGCTGAATCCTCCAATTTTAGGACGTCCCAGGCATGCATATTTTTCTTTCCCTTATTTCTATTGGGTACAGGTGTCTCGAGCCTGAAACACAGCAAGAGAACCGAAATGCAGGATAAGAAGCCAGTGGACAAGGCTGCATGGGCCGGCATGGCCTGGGGTGAGAGCCGGGAGTCAGTGGCACAAGGGAGACTTTGCAGCAAACAACGGTCGAGTGCTTCAGGATCGACTGAGTGTGTGCCCCGAGGAAGAAGGTTTAAACCGTCCAGTCGAGGGCTTGTCCCCAGTGAGACGGCTGGGTCCCCACCCGCCAACAAGAATGCCAGGGACTGCCATCTCTGGAACCTGTCTCTGGAGCGACAAGTCATGGAGCAGCCCGTGACTCTGCTGGCCCAATGCACTCCTCCCCAGGAGCCGCTTCCAGATGGAGACGGCAAGGGAAAGAGAAAGGCTGGCGTCGATCTGAACACCAGAAAAGCCCCAGTGTCCCAGTCTGTACCTGGAGCCCGGACAGAGTCTGTGGTTTGGGGTCCATCACCAGGCCGGGAGGACAGGGCCTCTAGAGCCGAGCAGCCGGAAGCCAGAGCTCCTCTTTCATCGGGGACGGAAAGCCTTTCTACAACCCAGGAGGATGTCATCTTCTCCGTGGCTATGGAGGCACAAGTGTTTATGGACCCCTCCCACCTCCAGTCAGAAGGGGAGGAGGCTTTCAGCTTTGATCTGCAAGCTATCAAATTGAAGATGGAGTCTGTTCAAGACGTCCCAGCCATCTGCAGAGAAAGGTCACCCGCAAACATTCTCCGGGCCTTCACAGCAAGCATTTCAGGCCCGGCCAGCGCTCGGGCCGAGGGAGGCATTTCTGCCGACAGGCTGACTCCCAGAAGCCTTTCCTGGGTCTTGACAAAGCCCAGAGACGAAGAAGGGTCCTCAGATCCCGAGAGCCCGTCAGAGGAGGAGAGCGGGTCCAAGCAGCAGCTGCTCGCCCGGCGTTCTCTCCAGGCCTCGGGGAAGCCTCCCGATGACCAGGACGTCTTCACAGAATCCGAGAGTTCGGCTGCAGAGCTGAGCAGCCCGGAGCGGCAGCTGGCCTCCAGATATTCGGCGGGGGCCTTCGGGAACGCCGAGGCTGAGGACGCGTCCTCAGACCCAGAGAGCGCGTCGGAGGAGGAGGAGAGCGGGTCCGAGCACCAGCGGGCTCCCAGCCACCCCTTCCAGCCCTTGGAAGAGCCTGACGATGACCAAGAAGCCTCAGACTCAGAAAGTTCCCGCAACTTGAGCAGTTCTGATGAGCTGCTGACTCCCACCTCGGCCGCCCAGGCCTTGGGGGAGCCTGAAGACCAAATCTCCACAGAATCGGACAGTTACGTGGAGAAGTACGACAGTGCTGAAGAGTGGAGCAGCTCGGACGAAGATGGGCCTCCCGGAGCCCCTTCCCAGGCCTGGGCGAAGCCCGCAGACCAGCAACAGGTGGCCTCAGTTTCCCAGATCCTCCCCGCAGAGTGGGGTGTGTCCGTGGAGCGGTTGGCTCTATCCTTCTCGAAGCCGATCCTTCCGCAGCAAATGCCCAAGGGTTCGGCGAGGCCTCCTGCCCCCAGCAGCAGCCCTGTGGAGCCCGCGCCCCCCAGGCAGCCGGTCCAGCCCCAGTCCAGCCCTCAGGCAGAGCCACAGACCTCCGCGGGCCCCGACAGCGCGGCCGCACAGTGGGACATTCCTCTGGAGCCGCTGCCTCCCAGAATCAATTCCAAGCGCCTTGGAAGGCCTTGGGTGGAGCAACCAGTCCCCAAAAGTCCAGAAATTTCTACCGCTGTCAGGCTCTCTTCCGCGGAGCTGCCGCTGTCTCCAAGGCCGCATTCCCAGCCGCTGCTGGAACCCATCACTGAGCAAGCGATCCAGGAGCCTCTGCAGGTCCCGGCTGTCGAGGGGAGCATTTACGTGGCGCTGCCGCCTCCCCGATGTCCCTCCCAGACGGTCCTGAGGCCAGTCGTGGAGCAGCAGGTGTGCCAGGGAGCAGAAGGTGCTGGGGTCGACCAGAACGCCTTGGTGCAGCCGCCGCTGCTCCCCAGACACCACTCTCAGTCCCCAACGCGACCTCTGGTCCCACAACAGGCCCCCGACGGTCCAGAAAGGCCGGCAGCTCCTGCGGAGCCTTGGCCTCCGCAAGGCCTTGCCCAGGCCTCCGTGAACCCCAAAGCGCAGCCCAGTGTGCTCTCGGGTCTGGAAGCCACCGCCGCTGCCGCCAAGAAGGTCATTTCGATGGAGCCACTGCTCCCCACATACTCTGCTCAGGCCTTGACCAATTCGATAGGTGGGCAAGCGTCGGAGGCCAATGGCACCGAGGGCGCATTGGCGGAGCTGCTGCCCAGAGACCTCTCGCAGCTCGCCCTGTGGCCCAAAGTCCCGCCACAGCCCGCCCCGCCAGAGCCCGTGGGCGCCTCTGCTGCAGTATGCCGCCGGCCTGGCCTGGGCCTTGCCCTGGGTCTTGCCCTGGGTCCTGCCCTAGTGCCGGGCCCGGCATCTCCCAGAACTGTCTACCAGTCTTGGTTGAGCTCATCATTCGAGCAGCAGGACTCCGGGCGTGAAGAGAGTGCTGCTCTGGAGTGGGGCATTTCTCTGGAGCCGCGAGCTCCCCTGCCTCCATTGCCTCCCAGAAAGACTTCTCAGAACCCCAGGAGGCGGGCAGTGGAGCGAGCAGACTCCCGGCGATCAGCGAGCGCCCCCCCGGAACGGAGCAGTCCTCCAGAACAATGGAGCATGCCTCCAGATCAAGGTAGTGCTCCTCCAGAACAACGGAGTGCTCCTCCAGAAGAACGGAGCGCATCTCCAGAACAACGCAGTGCGCCTCCAGAGCAACAGAGCTTGCTTCCCGAACAACGGGGTGGGCCTCCAGGGCAACGGAGCGGGCCTCCAGAACTAAGCAGTGCTCCTCCAGAACAAAGGAGCGCACCTCCAGAACGACGCAGTGCCCCCGCCGAGCCAAAGCTTCCCAGATGCTCTTTCAGGTCCCGGGGCAGCACAAAAGTCAAGCAACCTGTCTCAGAGGCTCTAGAGGGCACCGAGGCCCTGAGGAGAATTGCTATGGAGCAGCACTCTCTCAGAAGGTCTTCTAAGACCAAAGCAGTGGTCAAGCAAGCAGCCTTCCTGGCTCCAGATGGCTCCGTGGCCCAGAAGAGTGTTTCTACAGAGCAGCCCCCTCCTAGAATGGCTTCTCAGGCCCTGACCAAAGCAGTGGTCAAGCAACCAGC
>ML098380.1:1780-12300 GCA_003697995.1 Taxidea taxus jeffersonii | reverse complement strand
AAGCAACCAGCCTTCCTGGTTCCAGACGGCTCCCTGACCCAGAGGAGCATTTCTACAGATCAGCTCTCTCCCAGAATGGCTTCTCAGGCCCTGACCAAAGCAGTGGTCAGGAAACCAGCCTCTGCGGCTCCAGAAAAGTTTGTCACCGAGAGGGTTGCTTCTACAGAGCCTTGGCCTTCCAAGAAGCCTTCCCAGTCCCCTGGGAGACACAGAGTCCAGCAAATATCATCCAATTTTGAGAGTGTTGCCACCCAGGCAGCCATGTCTGTGAAGCCAGTGCCTTCCAAATATCCTACCCAGTTCTCATCAAGGTCTAAGGTTCAGGAGATGTCCTCACGTATAGAGAATACTGTTGCTGAAAGATCCTCTAAGAAACCACCAGTGTCCAGGCATCCTTCCCAGTCGTTTGTGAAGTTTATGGCAGAAAAAGTGTTTTCGGAGAGCGTTCCTAATTCTCTATCTACAAATCAACTTTCCAAATCTCTGTTGAGGTCTAAAGTTCAGTACCCAGTTTTCTTGGGCCCAGAGAATGCCAATACTGAGGAAGCCATCTCTTCCAAGCTGCTACCCCTGACACACCCTTTACAGCCCTTGGGGAGGCCTGAAGGCCCCAGGGAAGTTCTCCCACATTCAGAGAGTGCCCCCACCAAGCCGAAGCAGAGCGGTTCCAAGGAGCAGCTGCTCCCCAGACACCTTTCCATGGCACCAGCCAAGCTCGAGTACCAGCAAGTCTCCTCCTCAGCCTCTCAGAGCTCTCCTGAAATAGGGAAGAGTTCTGAAGAGCCACTGCCTTCCAGAGGCCCTCACCAAGCCAAGGAGGGGGCTGAATTACAGCCACGGCTTTTCATGGCAGGTCCAGTGAGCATCCCTGGAGATTGGAACAGGTCTGAGGAGCGCCAGCCTCGCCATTGTAGATACCCTTGCCAGGTGTTGGCAGAGGTTGAATACCTGCCACAGGTCTGTCCGGGTTCCATGAGCACCACTGCTGCGGGCGCCACCTCTGAGAGCTGTCCCGGAAGCTGGTCCCTCCCAAGAGGCCCAGCTTCTCCAAACAAGACCAGAAAATTTCGACAAGGCTCTGAAGACCTCCTTAAGAATACCCTGCCTCCAGCTCCCGAACTCATGAAGTTCACTACGGCTTCTACCAGGCAGGCCTCCACTGTGGAGGTCACTTACTCCAAGGGAGAAGGTCTCGAGAGCAGTAATCAAACTAACAGCCATCCAGATGAATCCACCGGTGAGACTGGTGTTGAAACCATTTTTGGAGTTCGCCTGAGAAAAGTCCCTTCCTTGAAAAAGTATAAGAGCGAGAAACAAGATGATCTTTCAAAGTTTTCTTCACTCTCCTCGGGCCGGGTTTCATCTTCCACAGAACAGCAAATCAAAAGAAGCTTTTCCCAGGGGCTCCAGGGCGCCGCAGAGAACCCCGGCACAGCATCTGACCTTGTGGAGAAGCAACAGACCAGACCCCAGTCTGAAAGCATGGCCAAGAAGCAACCCATTTACAAGGTCCCAGGTGAGACTTTCTCTTTCTGGAGGACAAGGAGGTACCAAGTGGAGGGAAGAACTAGAGATCAAAGTCTTAGATGGGAGGAAGTCTGTTCTAGCCTTGTCTGCTGAGCTGTCATTTTGATAGGGCTGGCTTGTGGCTTAATGGATTTGGGGATGGTAGATTTTGAGTCTTCCCTTTCTCGGGGGCACCCATCCATCCACATTCTGTGATGGACACACCACCATCTGCCTATTCCTTCTGGGCACCTTCCCTTTCGATAGAATCTTATACTTTTCCCAAAATACTTAGATACATATTATGCTCCCCCCCACAACACCATGTGTTTTTTAAAAGCCAACTCATTAGTAGAACACTACATTCAGACCCTCAGCTTGAAATCTTAATTTACTTCCACAGCTGCTTCCCACGCCTGAAATGCCTAAGAATCCAGAGCTAGGTGATCTTTTGAGCACTACTCTCTCTCTCAAAGCCTTTGTACCTTCACATGGACCATCCCATGGTCTTTACACCTAGAACCACACCCACGTACTCACATGCTTGCATAAGGGAATATGTAGTGTCAAATATCATAAGATACTCCTTGGACTTTGAGGAATGATATCGATAGCCTGAGCCTCTGGCCTCCTGGCAGTTTTCCCAGCCACCCGGCCACCCGGTCCTACCCTGATCTGGGGTTGGGAAGAGGGATGGACAAGGGAGGGCGAGGAACCAGTCAGAGGACGGTATGCAAACTGATCTATGCGAGGAGCCCCTGCCTTGCCAGGTTGTGGGGATGGCACCAAAGAAGGGAGCCCTTTTCGATGGAAGCTCTGTTCATTTTCATCTGGCAATTAACAAGGATCCTATCTGGTACATTAGTGTGGGTGGGCTCCAGCCTGGCTTGAGACCCTGCCTGCCTCACTTCTGTTCTAACTGCTCTCCTTCCTTTCTCAGGGAAGGCTCTTGGCCAACAGTCAGATTGCACAGCCTCAGAGCCAGCTTGGATAACCATGGTAAAGCAGAAGCAGAAGAGTTCCCAGGTCCAAATTCCCAAGAAAGAGACAAAAACCAAGAACAAAGCTGGAGCCAAGCCTGAGGCCAAAGAGCCTAGACATGGGGGAGAACTTGCAGCAACACACAGAACACTCCAGAAGGTTACTAGAGTTGGTTGACTAAACTTGCATTGGAAACTTTGCCGAGCCCGCAGCTCCCCACCTTTCTGGGTGCACTAATCAAGGCGGGGGCTTCTTCGGGGGGAAGAGTCTTGCTTGGTACTCAGACAATAACGTGTCCAGCTTTATGCTCTGAAAGGGTTTGTGAAATGTAATGACTATGAGAAGTTTCCGTACATCAAACCCTGTCCTGATTATTATTCCAGAGCAGGATTCCATGAAATCGGTTGAGCAGTGAGGAATAAGTTACGGAAAAAAAAAACCCAAAGGTAACCACTGGGGGGAGAATTGAATAACTACCCCTACAGGCGTTGTACGCCTACAAATATACGTGTGTATTGAGGAAGATACAAATGTAATTGAACCATACATACTATTTTTCATCTGGCATTTCATTTCTGGGCACCTTTCCATATCATCCAGAATGATTGACCTTATACAAGTAACACTTGATATCTGGGGCTTTGACTATTGGTTCGCTTTAGTGAGGCCCGTCCCTACAGGTGAGAAGCAGAGTTACGTGATGGACTAGACTAACGGTCCCACCCACCTGTGGATCAGGGATGACGGGATGGTGTCTGGCTTTCAGCGTCCCATTTGCCATGTCTTTGGAGGTGCTGGAATGAGAGACCCTCTTGTCAAAATTGCAGAACCCTGACCTAAGAAAACCTATCACATTTACATACCAAGAGATATGTCTAAGTTCCTGTATCTTTAACTGCTCACTCTGTCAAGGGATCACATTAGGATCCGTTTAACTCTCCTTGAAAGATTTTTTTTTCATTTTCATCATTAGTATTTTTATGGGAGCAGGACATATAGGGGCAAAGCGTGCCTTCATCGAAGTTTTCATGGGGGGGGGGGGCGAAAATGCACTAGGGTACCTAGACTCAGTAATTTAGACCAGTTGTGGTGAGGTGCATTTGAAAAGCTTAAACTGTACAATTCTGGGAAGACCCGTAGCTCTGTCTCTTTCTGGTACGAGGAGTGCAAGTCAGAGGTCAACAGCTTTGCTAAGTGAGATCCTGTGGAACTCACTTCAATTCCTTGATAAGATTTGTTCGTAATCCCCGCATTCTGTTAGCGTGCCGTGAAGTGTTGGTAAGGTACTAGGGAGAAGGTTGTTTTCAAGTTAGGTAATTACATTAAGCTGTTTACACTATTTGTATGATTAGACAACCTTTTCTTCCAGATCTCAAAGGTGGTAAACTTGGACCAGCTGAGGTTTTGTGAACCTAAATTCTGAGCCAAGGTCCTCTCAGTGCTATTTCCTTCCCTTGCTCTCTTTCCTTTTGCCTAATGTGGAGCTCCTAATAGTCAGGACAGGGCTTGCCGCTTGTGGTTTTCTGAATAACCAATCACTCCTCCATGTCAGGCCTTAACAAGTTTTTGTTTTCATTGTTGTATTAAAGGGAGCTGGCCTTGCAATTGAAAACCAGTCCAGAAAGCCCTTTGCTTCCGATGTCAATAAACTGGAGAAGCCGGCAGAGAAGAAGCTACCCAAGTTTACCAAAGCAGGTAAAAATAACACCCACCCCCCCAAAAACCCTGGCAGTATATTGGGAAACTTCTGCAATTTCCACTTCAGACAAAATATGACCCCAACCCCTCTTCTGCCCCGAATCAGCCTCGTAATTCACATGGCTCTTCCATTAGGTACAGATACTAGCTTGTTTCAGGAAAATCCAATTGTGAGGACCACTCTGGGTTCACTGTGTGACTTTCCTAGGGTCTCCCAGTCCTCTGCCTCGTCAAGGAAGCTGGAATAGACACAAGTTGTGATCACTCACTAAAATGTTCCCACGGCTGTGATTCCAGAGGAAAACACCAAGCTCCTTTCCAGCTCTTAGCAAAGCAGTACTTTCTCACCTTCCACAGCCCCAGGGACACTATAAAATAGTCCACTATATGGGCCCAGTAGTGTCGAGTTGCTCCTTTTCACTGTTTCAGAGGCTTGCTTCTCCACCTTCTAAGCAGGGCGTGGGAGGCAGGGAGATGTTGAAAGCCAAGCAAACATAGGGCTGGGATAGGATAGAATGTGGTCTCAGCAGTACAGATGTGTGCCAGGGGGATTTTCTTTACAGCAGGAGCAGGGGGAGGGGAGGGTGGGTACAGAATCATTTTTGTCCTCTGTCTTGGTCCCCTTCATAAAGAAATTAGACCAGGAGCTTAGGAAGCCGTGATCTGGCCATGAAATCATGGCACCTGGCCTGCTGATAGCTATTAATAACCTCACAGGCCCTCTACTCCTGTCAGGTGGTTCTCGACTGTGCATTCGAATCACGGGCTGTGCTTTTAAAGCATTTACAAAATTACAGATGGCCCTAGCACCATTGCGAAAGATTCTAATTCTTGTAGTTCAGGAAATGGTGTGGGCATTGGTGTTTTTATTTATTTTTATATTTTTAAAGGATTTGTTTACTTATTTTGCAGGTTGAGGGGAGGGGCACTGGGAGGGGGAGAGAGAGAGAGAATCTTAAGCAGGCTCTAAGTCTGGAGCCTGATTCAGGGCTTGATGGCAAGACCCTGAGATCAGGACCTGAGCTGAAATCGAGAGTCAGATGCTTAACCAGCTGAGCCACCCAGGCACCCCCAGGGTGTTGGTAGTTTTATTTTTTTTTTAAAAGTTCTTTTATTTTTTTTTAAGATTTTATTTATTTATTTGACAGACAGAGATCACAAGTGGCAGAGAGGCAGGCAGAGAGAGAGGGGGGAAGCAGGCTCCCCGCTGAGCAGAGAGCCCGATGCGGGGCTCGATCTCAGGACCCTGGGATCATGACCTGAGCCGAAGGCAGAGGCTTTAACCCACTGAGCCACCCAGGCACCCCGCATTGGTAGTTTTAAATAAAAGCTCTAGCTGGGGCGCCTGGGTGGTTCCATCAGTTGGGCATCTGCCTTCGGCTCAGGTCATGGTGCCAGGGTCCTGGGATCAAGCCCCACAGCAGTCTCCCTGCTCAGCGGGGAGTCTGCTTCTCCCTCTCCCTCTGCCTGCCACTCCCCCTGCTCGTGCTCTCTCTGTCAAATAGATAAATAAATTCTCAAAAAAAAAAAAAGAGCTCTAGCTGTAAAGCAGCAGTCAGGCTTTTACCCAAATCTGTGTCTCCTGAACTGCAATTCTTTTTTTTTTTTTAAAGATTTTATTTATTTATTTGACAGACAGAGATCACAAGTAGGCAGAGAGGCAGGCAGAGAGAGAGGAGGAAGCAGGCTCCCCGCTGAGCAGAGAGCCTGATGTGGGGCTCGATCCCAGGACCCTGAGACCATGACCTGAGCCGAAGGCAGAGGCTTTAACCCACTGAGCCACTCAGGTGCCCCCTGAACTGCAATTCTAATTGACCAAATAAATGTCTGATTGCTTAAAAAGAGAGAGAGAGAGCCCTAGGCGATTCTAATGCGTCCCCTGGCATGTGGGTTGAGTCAAAGTCACTGAGTCAGTCGTAAAGCAGGATGAAGGAAGGAGTAGAAGCAGGGGACTGGGAGGCCCTCTGTTTGGTCACAGTAGTTGGTACAGTGTTCGTTGGCACAGACTTGTACTGGGTGGATCTACTGAGTCCTCACTAATCATTTCACGCGACAAGGATCGGCAAAACAGAGATAACATGACCTGATTTGAAATGACATATTTTATGTTTCCTCTCCGGTCTTGATTTATAAGTGTGAGCCAGTCCAGTAATAACCACCCAAAGCTTGGCTGGTATTTTCTCTTGGGCCTTCCCATGCCCAGGCCCCCGTGGCCAGACCCGGGTAGATCTTATCCCTTCTCGAGACCGCACGTAGCAGGCCACATGCACGGGACTGTTAGAAGCCCGAGGAAACCTGAAAGGAGGAGAACTTTTACTGTATCCCATACACTTCCCCCATTGTCTCTGGAGCTTTCTACCGCTTGTGTGTTACTCGCTGTGGTTCTTGCAGGATTCAAAGATCAGAAGAGAGCTCAAATGTCTGTCGTGGCCAAAGAAACCAGGCAGTCTTCCACTCTCCCAGCTGTGTTCCAGGTACCAGCAGAGCCGGAAGAGCCAGTCTGGTTCTCCCTGGCCAAGGAGAAAGCCAAAGCTTGGACCCATATAGCGGAAATCATGCAGTAAACAGCTCCCGGTGGGGGGAATTGTTGCCAATAGTCGCATTAACACTATGTAGTGATGTATTTCCTATAACCACTTTCTATTAAGCAAAAGCACCTTAAAAGCACAATTAAAGCCAGTAAGTATTTTAACATAACAAATGCTATGAAAGCCTAACCCTCAGTACAGTGCCTCCCCACCCCCACCCCCACCCCCGCCCCACCAACATCTGAAAACCCAGCCTCTCCTCTACTCTATAAAAGCAGTGCGACATGTTTCACTCTGGATAGCGAGCTTTAGAGGAGAGGAAGCAAAAAACATTTTGTGCTAGTGAATGAGAGGTGGTGGTCATTTCCCTTGATCAAATAAATTCCCTCAGATAGAAATGGCCAGATGATTTGGCCCAAGGACTGGCCTTCAGGTTTCAGGAGCCTGGCTAAATGCTTCAGTTCTTTGGTTGCTGCTCCAAGCTTCACAAAGGCCCTGAGAAGAGGTGGTGGGACGGAAAATTCTGGGTCTCCGAGAAAAATTTCACACAGCCAGTCCCCCAGTTAGCCATTGCCCTTTAAGACACCACCCTTGTATCCCCGCACACCCCGCCCCCGAGTGCCTGCAACTTCTAGAACATTCTCTCTTTGCGCACGCCCCACATTGCCAGTTTCACAGCAGTGAGCCACACCGTAGGAGGCAGATCATTTCTTGACGATTCTCGTGCTCCCCTAGATGGTTAGCTCATCAGTATTTGACCTCTTATCCCAAGGCCACTGGGACTCTCTAGTTGCTGAGAAATATACCGAATGCTATATATATGCTGTTTTTTAAGCACTTAAGACCCCGGGCTCCTAGAGAGCTCTTTTCCCTGATGCCAGCTTTTAGGTAGACACCTTCCTGTAGTCCAGTTTCTAGTCTCTCCCCCTCAGCAGCTTCTGTTTCACAAGATTTTAGCCCAAAGCCAGACCGCAACCCCAAAGCCTGAGAACAATTAACTTTCTGCAAACTGGAAGCCTTAGGTGATGAAATCAGATAAGCTTCTCCCTCCTCCCCTCATTTCTTAAGGCACACACCTCAGAAGTCACTAGACTGGATAGGTCCCCTGTCCCCAGTGCGCCAGTCCCCCAAGTCCTTTCCCTCTATTCCATCTCCCAAACACACCAAACACTAAGGGAGCACTCCCCTTGGATGCTTGCACAGGTCCTAGCTCATTTTCTTAGGAGACCTGGAAGTACCTTCTTGCTATACCTCTCACTGTGTCTGCCATCTAACTGTGCCTTTAAATTCTGAGTGGGGTGCTGCCTCCTACAAGAAAAAAAAATCATAGAAGCAGTGAGGTGCCAGAGCGAATTTAAATCCTTAGGGCCTGGTTTTGATGATGATGGTATAACATGACATTGTAAAGTCATATGTTGGATTTTGCATTTTCTTGGTAAAACATCTCTTTTTCCTGATACTGTATTTTTACCATTCTGATGATGTTAGGTTTTGGAGCGATTGAGTTTGATTTCCTTTGTACTTCCATAGTGAACAGTTTATTTAGGTAGATGCCCTTTAGTCAAGTGACCCTGGTAATTGGTCCCTACCCCCTTTCTTTAGAGTGGACCACTATTAGTTTTTTTTTTTCTCAGTCTGAGAGCTATCCATTAATAACTTCTTTTCCACAGTTAACCTCCTTACTTAAAAACAGAGTTTTGTTAAGTTTTTTTTAATGCCTAGATGTGCATTCTGACAAGTTTTCAGCTTCTTTTAGCATTCGTGGTTTTCACTGTATGTACACAACGCAAATAAATTCAATAAAGCTTGTTCTGCAGTCTTTCTTGGTTACGTGGGGAGGGAAGCCGGATATGGGTAACTCAGACCTGAGGGTTGTCTGAGAAGCAAGACGTTAGGAGATGAATGCCCACTATTTTTATCAACATGGGTGGACCTGGAGGGGATTATGATAAGTGATGTAAGTCAAGCAGAGAAAACTATCATAGGGTCTCACTCATGCCTGGAACATGAGGAACAGCACAGAGGACCATAAGGGAAGGAAGCGAAAACTCAATGGGAAGAGATTAGAGAGGGAGACAAGCCACCACTCCACTCGGGGGCGGGGAAACAAACTGAGGGTTTCAGAAAGGGAGGGGGATGAGGGGATGGGGTAACGGGGTGGTGGGGGGGATGAGCATTAAGGAGGGCACATGTGGTGCCACGCACTGGGCGTCCTACACAACTAATGAATCGTTGAACACTACTAATGAGTCGTTGAACACTACTGGCTAATTGAACATAATAAAAAAGATAATTAAAAAAAGAGAGATTGTGCAGAGGACAAAGGGCCTCCACACAGGGGCACCTGGCCAAGCTGACAGCCAGCAGGTGGGTGTTTGTGTGGGGAAGAAGGGGTATTAGAGAAGTGTGGTGTATAAACACCTGGAGAACAAAGAAATGGACCAGTGGGAAGAGAGGGTACTGCAGTTTGGGCGGGGAGGGGGAGGGCCAGGGCACGGTTAGGGGTGGGTGGTGGTTGGTGGTTGTTCTCCAGCCTGGGCTAGGGACGAGATCCAACTCTTCTAGCAGGATGGGCTATTAGAACAAGTACTTTCAGAAGCAAGCCGCCTCCCCGTCCCCCCCGGAGCCAAGAGGGGGAAAGGAGTGATGGACCAGATATTTAACCTGGACTTCCTGAACATTTGTAACATCTGCAAGGGTCAGAAAAAGAGCTCAGCTGGGGACCCACATACCATGTATCTATGTATTTGAAATGTTGAAATCAGCACGTTTTATTGAATGATTTATCTCCTTCCACGATATAAGTACCTCCATAATGACCCGAAAGGATTTAGAATTCTCAGACTCCTCTAAATCCTGCTCCCATGGTATAGGAAGAGCTGCCCCCACCCCACCCCTTCCTAGACCACACCCGATCCCGTTTCAGGCACAAGACCCCCTCCCCCTTAGTCCTGGAAGCACACACGCCCCGCCCCGTGCAGTCAGCCCTCTCAAGGACAGCTCCAAGAGGAGCACGCAGGCCCTGGCAGCAGGCCAGGGATGTAGGGCGGGGGCAGGGCCCTGGAGCTCCAGCGAGCAGGGAAACACCCCTGGGAACTGGGCTTCCGGTCCTGTAGGGAGGGGCGTGGCCGGAAGAGGACCAAAGTGCTGCCACAGGACACAGGTCCCTCTCCCTTGGGTCTTAAAGCAACAGTCTACTGCAGCTAGCACCGCAAAAACCCCAACAATCTGGAACCACTTTGAAAGCCCTCGAATCACACTGTGCCGAATACTGTTGACCTGCCCTCTCCGTTTAGGTGCTGATGACCAGGCGTCTGTGTCTCTGTGTCACCCCCTGGGTCTAGTCATAAGGAACACGTGCGAATCCATTTTAAAACAACAACGGTTAAAAGGAAAAGTGTTCAGTT
Organism: Taxidea taxus jeffersonii; assembly: GCA_003697995.1. Classification (NCBI taxonomy): domain Eukaryota; kingdom Metazoa; phylum Chordata; class Mammalia; order Carnivora; family Mustelidae; genus Taxidea; species Taxidea taxus. Next base: position 2,180 of record ML098380.1, on the reverse strand, counting down.
TACTTTAACAGGCAGTAGTGGAGTACCTACTAAGTGAAAAACACAGGGCCTAGGGTTCTGGGGGAAAAAAGATGAAAGCTTTTAAGGTCCCAATCATTTGGAAGTTCACTGTGGGAGGGGAGTGGGGAGGTGGGGAGAGGTCTATACACACATGTATGAATAATGCACAAATACTTGAGCAGGACTGTTAATAGGCACTGTTCACCACAGCCGGAAACAATGTAAATTTCTCCGGAGGGAAGAATGGATCAACAAATTGCGGCATAGATACACAATAAAACATGATTCGGTCATAAAAAAGAGTGAAGTTCTGGTGCCTGGTATGACATGGAGGCGTCTTGAAAACGTGATGCCAAGTGAAAGAAGTCAGACTCAAAGGTCACATATCGTGTACCCCCCC
>ML098379.1:66385-101201 GCA_003697995.1 Taxidea taxus jeffersonii | reverse complement strand
AAAAAAAAAAAAACACGACTTTTGGACCACACACTCACTGAGGCTCTCTTCCCTCCTAGCTCTTCCTTCATAGTGTTTTTGGCTACCGAGGTGTCGTCCTGTTTCCCTGGCAGGCCAGACTGTATGACCGGGATGTGGCTTCTACAGCTCCAGAAAAGTAAGTACCCCTGTCATTGTGCCTCATGGTCCCCTCAGGAGGATGCCTGACTCATGGCTGACGTACATAATTGGGGTCCCAGGGGGGAACTGAACATCCTCCTGGGCCATCGGAACAGTCCCAGAGTACTTCCTAGACGCCATGGAGACAAAAGTGCTGAGTATCAGGGACAGTCTGAAGCCAGAGGGGCCCTTTAGGCGTCCCCAGGATGCCTTCCCAAGCAGTTCTGTATTGGCATTATAAGTAGCCCAGAAGGCGTTGAGGGACTAATTTCCTTGATTTTCTGATGTTCAGTTAGAATCTGTCTTTCTGTCTCTTATCTCTAGAGGACATTAAAAAAGAAAAGGCCTAGTTCCATTAAGTAATCACAGACCACCCCAGGGATGTGGGAAGAGGGGGTACTCAGGGCTCCAGGGATAGAACCAGCAATTTAGATTTTCTCAGAGTAGTCCCCTCCTTCCAAGAAGCAGCTAGAGACTAAGACAAATAGAGACCCTATGCCATGGATCCTCCTCATTCCCGTGGTGCCATGGGTCCTCCACATTCTGACTGGGGAGGGGCTGGGCCCGGATGTTGCTGAGCAGGTACCCAGCTGATGCCAAAGCCCCTTCAGATCAGGCACTAACTAGTTTTGTTTAGGTAAGGAGGCACCACTTCTGTTTCTCTTGGGGTGATCTTGGGCTTCTTCCCCTACCCTCTAGAGCAGAGAATCCTGCGGGCCATGGCTCTAAGGAGGTGAAAGGCAAAACTCACACTTACTATCAGGTGCTGATTGATGCCCGAGACTGTCCACATATAGTAAGTAAGCAAGATGGCTGGGTCTGGGGTTTCTCTCCCTGGGAAAGGCCTGAACCTGGTGGAGACAGAGGGAGGGAGAAGGGTCAAAGAGAGCCCAGATCAGCACTGGGCCCCAAGTTCTCAGGACTGGATTGTGACTAAGAAAATCTGACTTGCTTCTTTCCTTAGTCTCAGAGATCTCAGACAGAAGCTGTGACTTTCTTGGCTAACCATGATGATAGCCGGGCCCTCTATGCCATCCCAGGTGAGTAGTGAGCATCTATCTGAATATGCCTGTTGGTGAGAGGCCTGGTGTGTCTCAGTGAGAAGACTCTGATGCCTTTCTGATGTCCTTTAATCTGCTAGGGGGGATTATAGAAGCTGAGAACAACGGTGCCAGGCTCGTCCCATTTGGAGACAAGGCCAGCATTGTGTTTCTTCTCAGTCTAGTTCCTCTCTTTTCCTGTGTGAGTTTCACTGTTTCTTTTCCCTCTCTGTGCCAGGCCTGGACTATGTCAGCCATGAAGACATCCTCCCCTATACCTCCACAGATCAGGTTCCCATCCAGCATGAGCTATTTGAAAGATTTCTTCTGTATGACCAGACAAAAGGTGAGCTCTTTCAAGAGGAAAGCTAGAATAGGAGGGCCCTTCTTCAAAGACGGCATCACACAAGTAGCTTCAAAGCTGTATATCCACAACCTTATTTAGCCTCCCATTAGATTTATCAGGCGGATGGCTATTGTCTCTTCCTAATAGATATGGAAACTGAGGTTCAGGGATGAGAAGAAGGGACTCAGGGTTGCTAGTGAGTGGCAAGGTCAGGGTTACAGTAGGGTCTGAAGACCTGGGCTCCTCCCAGCCCGATTCTCTTCCCAGGATGTAGCATAATGCCTCAGGGCTTATTCTTGGTGGACTTATGCCTTCTTCTAGCCTGTGCCTTTGCTTCCAATTTGGGTGCCTTATTTCCTTGGGCCCTCACTTGGAAGAGTTTTCTAGGAGGGGCAGTTGGAGAACACCAGGGACTCTGGCCTGGACTAACTAGTCCTCTCTTGCCCCAGCACCCCCTTTTGTGGCCCGGGAGACGCTCCGGGCCTGGCAAGAGAAGAATCACCCCTGGCTGGAGCTCTCTGATGTCCACCGGGAAACAACTGAGAATATCCGTGTCACCGTCATCCCCTTCTACATGGGCATGAGGGTGTGTACCTGGCCTGGGCCCCTTCCCTCAGGGTGGGCCCCCAGATTTTCTCTGGTATCCCCAGTGTGACTGTGGAGTGGGTTCCATATTTAAACCATGTGCCTAGTGGTTCTGCTTCCAAGTGCCGCACATACTGGGTGGACTCCAAAGATCTAGAGCAGCAAGACCCTCGGGTTCTGGGACAGAGTCCTCCAGGCTGACTCTTCCTTCTTTCTGGTTCAAAGGCTTCCTGTTTATGAAGAACATATGTGTACTTGTTTAAATCAGTAGAGGCTGATGTTCACACTTGGTATGCGTTAGTCAGATGTTTGTTGAGCTCTTTCTTGCCTGGCTGTGAGCCTCTAGTAAACATGAAACTGCATTCCTGCCTTTCAGGAGCTCATGGTAGTGGGAGAGGTTAGCACAGAGCCCATCAAGTGTTGTCACAGTGTTGGGCTGTGGAAGGGCCGAGGAGGGCCATGCCCTGGGCCAGCCATGATTGCAGGGGTGGGGGACAGCAGCTGGCTGGAAGACTGGTGAGAAGGGGAAGGGCCCTGTGGCTGATGTCCATTGGCACCCAGCTCTGTTGGTGATCGAGGAGGGAGGGAGGAGGCCAGGGACTGGGCCGGGAGGCTGCCTTCTTTGGGGCTTGTTGGCCGTAGTCCAGTCACACCGTCCCACAGACACTCGCGGCATTGTTCTGTCTCTGCAAACTTTCCGGAATATACCTCCTCAGTTGGAGAGCTCTTGATTGGAACAGACTTGGCCCTGCCCTCTGGGACTTAAATTCTTTGGGTTTTTTTCTTTTTCTTTTTTTCCCCAGGAAGCCCAGAATTCCCATGTCTACTGGGTGAGTGTGTACCTGGGTAGATGGGCTGGGAGGGGGGCAGTTTGGCTCTGGTGGGAGGGGTCTGTGCACTGCAGATATCCCTTTTTGTTGCCTTTTGCTTTCATAGAATTCCAGGTAGGCTAGCCCAAGGTCTGTTCTTTGTCAGCTGTGAACTCTGTCCTCTACCCTCCACAGTGGCGCTACTGTATCCGCTTAGAGAACCTCGACAGTGACGTGGTGCAACTCCGGGAGCGACACTGGAGGATATTCAGTTTATCTGGCACCTTGGAGACAGTGCGAGGCCGAGGCGTGGTGGGAAGGGTGAGCATCATCAGGCCAGTAATGCCGCTTCTGGTCCTTCCTGGCAGGCCTGGGGGCTCAGTGCCTGCTCTCCTTTCCTCTGTGGCTGGGAACAGAGGCTCAGTGTGTGGATGCCTTGGATTGCTTTGGGTGACACCTTACAACAACCCCTTGAGATTGTTTCTTACAGCCTCAGTCACAGCTGAAGAGAGAGGTTGCGAAGTTAGTAATTGGCCCCCGGTCCTCTGGCTGGTAGTGGCAGGACCTGGATTTGAATCCAGAGGAGTCCAACATCAGAGCTTTTGTGCCCTTCCGTGGGGCTCCTCCCCTTAACCTGCCCCAGCCTCTGCTTCTGGTTGTCCTTCCTCTGCCTCTTTTTTTTTAAATTTTTTTAAGATTTTCTTTATTTATTTGACAGAGAGAGATCATAAGTAGGCAGAGAGGTGGGGGGGAAGCAGGGGGAAGCAGGCTCCCTGCCGAGCAGAGAGCCCGATGCGGGGCTCCATCCCAGGACCCTGGGACCATGACCTGCACTGAAGGCAGAGGTTTAACCCACTGAGCCACCCAAGCACCCCTCTGCCTCTTAACACACCTGCCTCTGCTGGTCTACGAAGAGATCGGATATTGCAAATCCTGAACTACCCCACCATGTCTCCTGAGAAATGGCCAGCGACATTTAACGTGTATTTCTCCACATGAGCAGGGGCTTGGGATGCAGGGTGGGATGCTGAGTGAGACCAGGGCTTTGGAGTGAGATAGTCTGGCTCTGAATGCCAGCTGTGTGTGGTTTATTCCCCACATTGGGCCAGTTTAACAAAAAAATCTGTTTCTTCCTGTTAAACGGGAGTCACACCTATTACCTCATAGTTCTCGGGAGGTTTAAGTTAGCCAGGGTTTGCAGAGCACCACCATGGTGCCTGGCACCCACATACTTAAGTGAATGGACTCTGGAAGGGCTATTTACAGAGGAGGTTCTCTGCCCAGCATCTTCGCCCAGTGGCCTCAGATGTTAAGTCTGAGGTTCTCTTTCCCAGAATCAGAATGCAAGACCCAGGTCAGTGGCTGGTCTCTGGGGTGGGGGTGGTACTGGCAGGTAGTCATCGTGGGGGGCCTGGCAGTCAGCATGTGGTCCCAGGGTATAGGGAGCTAGCCTGGCCTTACCGATTTTCCCTGAATGCTTATAGGAACCCGTGTTATCCAAGGAGCAGCCCGCATTCCAGTACAGCAGCCACGTCTCCTTGCAAGCTTCCAGCGGGCACATGTGGTGAGTGGGTGAGCACGTGCTGGGAGACGGGGCACCCCAACTCTGCAGACACAGCCGCAGCTCAGAAACGTGGGAGCTCCGAGTTTGCCGTTAATTCTGGGCCGACTTCCATCTTGAGATGGGGTTTTTCTGCTGTTGTCGTGGGGAACTTGTCGGATTTTTTTCTGACTGTTTTCTAGTTCCTGTGATTTCACGGACTGAGGACTTAGGCCTGAAAGGTTTGGTGGTTTGGTGCGGCACTGAGCTGCCCATGTAGTTGGTTTTCCCCTGGTGGTTCACTCCTTAACCTCAAAGTATGGTTGGGTAGCTTATGCAGTGTGCATCTAAGGGCCAGAATCAGGGCAGCTGTGTTTCTTGTAGGGTCAGGAAGGGCTCTCAGGTTTCTAGACCAGTGTTATCTTGAAGTGAGCCAGGCTGAGGGGAGCTCATCCTGCTGTGTTCAGTCCTGGAGCCGAGGGCCTAGGGCTCTCAAGATCCTCAGTAGGGCCTCTGCCGTCACTCCCTCTAACCCGCCTTCTCTCTGACCTGCAGGGGCACGTTCCGTTTCGAGAGGCCTGATGGCTCCCACTTTGATGTCCGGATCCCTCCCTTCTCCCTGGAAAGCAATAAAGATGAGAAGACACCACCATCAGGCCTTCACTGGTAGGCCAGCTGAGGCCTTAGTGCCTAGGCCTGGCCTCTGAAGAACAGCTCTCCTCCCACAATTGCTGCAGAACTCTCTCTCCACCATGGGTCACAGTGGGTCTCTTTTATCGTTTGCACCATTTGGTTGTGGGGTTCTTTTTTGGCGGGTGGGTATAATCGTTTTCTCCAGAAGACCTGTGTAGGACTCCTCCAAGGCTGGCCTCCCCCGTAAGCCCTGGCTACACTGTGTTCCAGTAAACCTTTCCACCAGGAATTCTGTGTTCAGCTGCCACAGGCCTGGGTTTCCTGGCCTGTCCCACAGGTTGTTTGGAATATGAGGCTTGGTCAATAAACCAGTGCACACTTGGCCACCCTCGCCATTTCTGCCCCCGGGTTCTCAGGCTCCCTTTTTGACGCTGAGTGGGGCCCTTGGTTGCTGTCCTTGCTGCCTTTCCAGGAAACTGCACCATCTGCTAGAGTGTATGCTTCTCCTCTGAGTCTCGGGGTTGGCTGAACATCTCTCAGGGTCACTGTGCCTCTCAGCCAGTGGGGTGAGGGCTAGATTGGACTCTTGTTTTCTTTACCCTCTGCCAAGTGCTGAACAGGAGGCCAGCATCAGGCTTGGGGTTCTCCGCACTGGTCAGCCGTTGGCATTGCTGGCCTCCTTGGCCCTGGGAAGGAGTGAGGCAAGCCATGTGAGTTCCCTGGAATAATAGGCCTGCCAGCCACGAACCTGTGTCTGTCAGTCCTTTCCAGACCACAAATGGAGAAACTCAGCCTAGAAGCTTTAGATATGTATGAATGGCGACTGAGCCAAGCTACTTTCTGAGCTGCTCACAGGTCCTTAAGAGCCAGAGATTAAATGTGCTGCATTTCCCCCTGAATTGTAGGGATTCCTGCTTCCCTACTACCCGGTGATTGTTAAAGAGGTTGTTTTATTCTTAATATTAAATCTCAGTTCCAGCCCTTATTAGTGTTGTCCTTAATCCTCCACCAGGGGGAGCCTGGGTTGCAGGGCAACTGAGTGCAATAGGATTTCAGTTTCAGGCTCAGGGAGAACGCAAGGAAGGTGGCGAGCAGGAGGAATACGAGAGCTAGGTCCACAACAGTGAGCTGACCCAGCTCTGGTTACTGCAAGCACGGCTCTGTACCACAGCAGTGTAAACACAGTTTTATTAGAAATTAGTGTTTGTTTCCATCACCTGTGCTGAGCAACAAGGGATTGCAGGTAAGTGACAAAGGGGATGTTCTCTCATGACAGGACCTGGGCCATCCTTTAGGCAGACATTGGTCAGATAAGAAATGGAATAAAGCCCAGTCCTGGTACCAGTGGTAAACAGCAGGCTTCCAGTTTTCTCAGAAACTGACAAGGTGTCTGACCTTCATTCCACACTCCTTGTTTGCTTTCCCATGGGCCACTCATTCACACAGCTGAGAGCTCCTTTCTGAATGGGGCTGAGAAACGCTAAGAAAATTTCCCCAACCCTTATGCCACAAAGTCTGATTAAAGAAGCTAAGATTACTTCAGTGATTTCAACGTTAGTATTTTTCTTAAGACCAGGGAGATATTTTTGATCAGTCCAGGATTATTGTGCTTTCTCGGGAAGAAAGGCTCGTCACCACTGAGACAGCTGAGGATCTAAATGTCAAAGCAGCAGAGAGGCTGGGGCTGGGAAGTCAAAGGACAAGCATTAAAATACCTCAGTGGGAAGCTGGGGCTTTGAGTATTAGAGGGCCTCAGGAGGGTAGCAGAGGAAATAGGCCAGTGGCCTCAGGCAGAAAGCATTCCAGTCTCTGTGGGAAAACCACAAAGCCAAAGGCCGGAATCTGGCCAAAGAAAAGGATTTGTCTTCATCTAGTTACTCCACTCAGGGCTGGAAGAAGTGTTTTGAGCTGATGACCAGGGTGCCTCACTGGAAAATCTACACATTCAAGGCTGTGACAAGTGTAAAATACCTGGTTAGTCACACTTCTCTTGCCCCATCATGTCATTTCAGGTCCTTGTGGGTATCTGCGAACCCCAGGCCTGGCATTTGCCCATAGGCTCCATCGAATCGGCCACAAGCAGGCCACTTAGCTAGAGCAACAGTTGTTCAGGGAGAGGAGCCTAATAACCTGTGCTCCTTAACAAGTAGCTACCACTCAGCACTTATGGGATATGGGGTTTTCTTAGGCCAGCTGCGCAGTCCCTCCCTGATGGCATTCCTTTGGAAAAGAATTTGGATAAGCAGCCTCCCAGGGGCCAAGCCAAACAGGTAGTGAGAAAAAGCCCCAAGGAGGAACTTGCACCCTTGCCCAAGAGCTGGGGCTTGGAAGCTCCACAGCCACGTTACCCAGCCTCCGAAGGGATTTAGGCTGCTCCCATCACCCTGTGTCCGGACTCAGCGCTGGGCAGAACCACCATCCTCAGTGGGGACACAAGCCAATAATATGGGGTGGGCAGGGGCTCCACGGCCAAGCACATGCCACCTCCGCACAGGGCTGCTGGGAAAACAGAGCTGGTGGTCACTGACCTCGGCTGATGGGCATCCGAGTGCAGCGCCCACGGGCTCCACTGCCTTCCCACTGTGGCTCATGCTCTTGGCCCCTGTAATAGCCCTTTGGGTTTCCAGAAAGTAAAGCAAAGCATGCCTTGTAGCTGAGGGCAAGAGAATAAAAAAGAGCAATCATGTTAGGCCCCATGAGTCCGTAACATGACCTTAAAATGTCCTTTCTCATGGGCATTATCAGGACCACAGTTCCCAACTTAAAGTCCTTCCTTCCTGCATGCTCTCTGGGCTGGCTGCTTGGCCAGCCCAGCAAAGCCAAAGCTAGTCAGTTTTTTTGTTTTATTGCTTCTCTAGCCCCTCTCTCAGATTGATTCTGCAGGGGAGAGGGGTTAGGGTCAGAAAAAGATGATGTGGGTTAGGGAAGAATACAAATCTGAATAAGAGTACAAAGTGCTTTAAAGAAACAGATGCCAAAGGCATCAAGAAAGGCCAAGGGTTCAGCCCTACCCAGGGTCTTGGCACCCTAGAGGGGTAGCACAAATGCCCAGTCCCCTCATTATTAGAGTTCAAGCTATTCATTTCCTAGGTAATTTTTTAAAAACCAAAACCATGAAGCCTGTGCTTAAAGACCTCAAGGAAAAAGGAACCCCACCTTCTATAAGAAACTGGGCCTCCACAGCACCAGAACGAGCCCATTCCCCACGGGCCTCCCCAGAGGCCTAAAGGTAGCCCTTCAGTGGAGCCAAAGGACACTCAGCAAGGGGTCAAGGGGACTCTTCTCGTAGGACATGGGCAGGTCAGCCCATTTGCCCCAGGGGCAGACACAGCTCCCTGTCAGGAAGGGTGAGCAAAGGGTCCAGGACTTGGTCATCCTGAAGTGCTCAGGGAGCAGGGCAAAGGAATGTGGTCCCTCCTGCCCAGGCCCTCTGCCCTCCTGTCATGCTTCTGGGTGCTGGAGCAGAAACCGAGCCAGGAGCAGTGTTGGGTAGCCAACAGGGCAGGGCTCCACAGGACGGGAGACAGGGTGTCCCGTGCTCTGACTCCCTGAGGGTCTTGTCAGTCGCGATGAGTAGACTGGTGGCCGAGCTGCCGGTCATCGTAAGTGCTGTAGCGCTTGACATGGATACGGCGGACCCGGTCCCGCAGTTCAAAGGTCTCCTCGTCTTCACTGGGGGAAGCCTGGCTGCGGCTCCGGCTGGTGGCCTCCAGTAAGGAGTTGTCAGGGACTCGGGGGGTCTCATAGAGGAGGACATTGAGTGTCTCCTCATAGATGCGGGCCTCTGGGAATTCCACCTGGGCTCAGGGGGACAAAAGGACCGAGTGAGGGACGCCTGGGTGGCTCAGTTGGTTAAGCGGCTGCCTTCGGCTCAGGTCATGATCCCAGCGTCCTGGGATCGAGTCCCACATCGGGCTCCTTGCTCGGCAGGGAGCCTGCTTCTCCCTCTGCCTCTGCCTGCCACTCTGTCTGCCTGTGCTTGCTCCCTCTCTCTCTGACAAATAAATAAATAAAATCTTAAAAAAAAAAAAAAAAAGGACCGAGTGAGGTTTCATCCCACAGAGGCTGCAATGTGGCAGGGCCCTTGCCCCTGGGCTGGCTAAGTTCCTCCCGAACACTCTCCCAAGACAGGTGGCTTTCCATCTCGTGAGGGAGGGGAGGCCTCTCTCTGGAGGAGATGTGGGGAGTTGGATTTGTGGACAAAAGGACGCCAAAGACTAGCATGCCACCTGTGCCCCACCTAGCCCCAGACCAGTGGGCTAGCATGTGGGGAGGTTAGGGCCTTGGCCTTGTGCTCAGAGCCAGGCTTAAACACTGCTCCAGCAATTAAGAGCGGCGGGGCCTGTTTCCTCTCACATAAAACCAGGGCCAATACCTAATTCAGAGAGCTGGTGTGAACATGAAAGACAGAAAGGCAGCTGGATTCTAGCCTAACCTGACTTCTGTTTGCTCAGCTGTCGAATGCGGAGAATGCTCCAGCCCTGCCTGTCTCACAGGTGTGCTGTGAGGAGTCAAAGTTCACAAAAGACAAAACACTCAGGAAGGTGACCTGTTTTGGAATCCTGACTCCGTTAAGTGCACACGGGAGTCTGCACCCCCAAAATGCCAGGGGGAAGCAGTGTCACCTCCTGTAAGTTGTCCCCCCGCAAACCTCAGACGGCCCCACCGGTTCTGGGGCCTGGGGGCCAAGCAAGTGCTACAAGAGCTTGGCTGCTCCGAGCCCCTTGTGTCCATGACTCTCCGAGTGGGCTGCCCTCCCCACCCAGCAGAGGCCTCTGCCGCCTCTGTTACACACACGGGGGGTGGGGTGTGGGCAGCTCCCCTCTAGGGAGGATACCAACAGCTTGAACACCAGAGAATGGGGTTTGCTGAGTTTGCGTTAACTGTCACCTGTCAAATCCCTCCCGTGCACCCGGCTCTGCGCTGTTACTGCAGGGGCTGAGCTGGTGACTAGGAACGCCCGACTAGCCAGCACCAGAGAGGTGATCAGACTCTACACTGCTGCTCCTAGGAATTGCCACGTTCTCCCAAGAGTTCCACTGACTGCATACTGTCAGGCCCGTTTGCAGGTGAGGAAACTGAGGCCCAGCTGCTTTAAACAGCTTGTACGAGGCCAGAAAACAGGTCCACAGTGGAACCAGAATTCAGACCTAAATTGGGCCAACTCCAAAGACCCAGTCCTTCCCACCACACCATGCTGTTCTTGCCTCTCAGCTGACCAGGACAAAGCATTCCCAGGCCATTCCCCGAACTCCCTGAACACGCGAGTCTGGGGAAAACAGAGCAAACCGAACACCCTCTCGCTCCCAGTGATGAAAGGCCCAGCTGGGGCTGCACTGGGCTGCATCCCGCCCCCGCCCGCGCAGAGGGAGGCCCCCCACACCTTGGTCTGCTTCTTCTCTGTGGCATACACGATGGAGGTGCAGCACACCTCGGCCAACTTGCGGCCCTGGCCGTAGAAGGACCAGCAGCAGATCTCATCGCCAATGACATCCTTGATGAAGAGCACACGGCCATTGAAGCGCAGGGAGAGCTTGTCAAACAGCTCGATGTTTTTCAGCAGGTGGTCGTCCGAGTTGCTGGAAAACCCAAGAAGGCCAGGGTGGGAATGAGATTCTAGCACAAGAGAGGGTGCTGACTGGGTGTGTCCCCTCCTTCCCACCACACAGAACTGAGGAAAAGTCAAGAGGTCAGATGGGACCCTCTGGGTTTGGGGGCCTGTGAGGAAGAGGAGAGGAGTTGTTCGGGAGTTAAAGCAGGGAGAACTGAGGGAGGGTGGTCTCCTCTCATTGGGCCCTGAAGGAGGGAGGCTCGCGGCCATCACAGCGGGAGGGTCTGTTCCCTGGCTGTAGGGGGGATGCCGGCAACACTCTGTCCGTGGGGACTCCCTGAGTCCGCGGCCTTCGGCATCTACCTAACTGTGGCTGGCTGAGGGGACACTGGGCAAGGGAGAGGGTGGCCCAGCTGGAAAGCACAGAGCTTGGCTTAGGAGGAGTCCCAGCTACAGGCTTCCAAGGTCACCCCTCCACCCCAGAAGCTAATTCCGGGAAAACCCCTGGTGTGCTGCCTGACAGGACACACTTGGGGTGTGGGGGTGGGGTGGTTTCCAGTTTGTTCTCCTCTAGAGCCCAGCCAGAGCCCAGCACCCAGTTCCAAACGCTTCTGCCCTCACTTCCCTTCTCTCTTTGTTCTTCCCGCCTGAGACCCAGACCCTAGCCAACTGTGCCAGGAGTGCAGGTGGCTTCTCTGAGGTCTCCTGCCCCATGGCTGGCTGCCTAGTCCTTCTAGCTACTTCTGCCGCCCTTCCCCAAGCCCTGGCCCTCCCCACCGAGCCCCCAGCTGCCCACCCTACCTGGTATAGGAATACTTGTTGTTGCTTCTATTGTACAGCAGCTTCACCACGGGCTGGGAGGGAGGAGAGCATGAGGGCCAGGCCAGGGTCCCATCCTCCCCTGCCCGCAGCCCTCTGGGGTCCCAGTACCTTGGTGGAGGATTCGATGAGCCTTTCTTCCTCTTTCAGGGAGGTGATGATGGGGATGTTGCACACAGGCTGGTAGGAGTCCTTCTTGTCCTGGGTGACACACATAACCAAGAATCTTTTTCTGAGCTCTCCTGCTTGCCAGGCTAAGCCAGGCCTTCCCCAGGAGCTGTCGGAGCCCCTCTGCCAAGGCTACCCTCTGTCTGTCGAGGAGGCATAAGAACTGCCAGTTGGCAGGCAGAACCCCATTTCCAGAACACCTAAAATCCAGATACCAAGGTGGAGAAACTGGAAACTAGGCTCAGTCTCCTACTGCCCAAGTCTGTCACCTTCCAAATGACTGGCTGCCAGCATCCTCAGCCTGGGCAGCACCCCGCATTTCTGACAGTGAGGTTCGGACTCCCAACCCTACCGGTCACGCGACCTTCTGGGAACTGGACCTTGATGGCCCTGCGGGGAGGGGCCGACTCTGAACCTCCTAGACCTGAGCCCTCTTCAGCTCCATACCTGCAGAGCAGTCTGGCACACGCTCACCAGCCCCTGAATGAGGTAATACTTGGCTTCGGCCATCAGTTCCTTAATTTCCTGCCGGTTCTGTGGGAGGATGATGGTGTCATCTCGGAGGTAATTCAAAATGGTGCCGAAGTGCTTCCCACATCGGTCTATGAGGATCCAGCCTAAGGATTCAGACAGGCCGCACACGGTTACTCTCTGCCTCCAGGAATGAGCAGTGGGCAAAAGCCACCTAACTAGCCTGGGGGCAGCCCGCAGCAAAGGGTCACAGGAGTGGGAATGCCACCTCTAGCTCTTTGGCCTGTGGCTGTTCTCTTCCACCCGGGCTGCAGAGAGGCCTTCCAGGCAAAGCGGCAGCCCACGGAAGTCTCAGCTCAGGAGCGCTCAGGCCCACCGCTGGCCACGTGGAGAGTGCCAGGACCTGCCTGCCTTCTGTGTCCTGCCCACTCACTACAGCCGTGGCTCTCGGGAGCATCTAGTCCTTTGGGAATATTTAAGAAGTATGGATCTTTGGGCACCTGGGTGGCTCAGTGGGTTAAGCTTCTGCCTTCAGCTCAGGTTGTGATCCCAGGGTCCTGGGATTGAGTTCCGCATCGGGCTCTCTGCTCAGCGGGGAGCCTGCTTCCTCCTCTCTCTCTCTCTCTCTGCCTGCATCTCTGCCTACTTGTGATCTCTGTCAAATAAATAAATAAAATCTTAAAAAAAAAAAAAGAAGTATGGATCTTCACCCTGGAAAATGTGTAAGTGCACCCTTCTACCTACAACCTCCAAGAATTCTGAGGCTCTACCCAAGACTCCAGGTGAAGGAGATCTGCACTGGGTAACAGGAAGAGGGAATCTAGAATCTAGACCTGCCAGGCTTGAGCCCTGCCCCAAACTCGCTTCCTCAGGAACACTTCCTTCCCTCCTCAGCTGGCCCAACGAGCCCCAATACCTCACCTTCTTTGTCAGTCAGCACCTCCATGCGCCCGCTGAACATGGCCTTGAGCATGGTGTCGTGCCGGGTTAGTGCCCGCACGGTGGTATAGTACAGGGAGCCCCCCACATTGAGCTGGACATATTTGTTGCCGAGGCCTCCTCCCTTGAAGCCGCTCAGCTTGGGCTTGGCCCCAGAGGCTGGGCACAGACAGGTATCTCCTGACATCTCCCGCTGCAGGTAGATCACCACACGGCAGGAGGTTGGCTTGGAAGGCTCCGCCGTGGTGGAAGGATCACGAGTGAGTGGCCAGTGGAGGCCAGAGCCTCATACTCTCAGCACTGTGAGCAGGAGATGGGAGAGAAGACAGGAGTTAGCTGAGCAAAGCCCTCAGCTGCAAGGGGATGGGAGGGGACCATGCAGTCATTCTCTCCTTGACAAGCAAAGGACTTCCCTGGCAGAGGCTAAGGCCCAAGGCAACAGCAAGAGAAGACATTCCTGCTCTTCTTTATGGTACCAGGAACCAGCACAGTCTCCCAGAGCCTGCCCACCATCTCGCCGGCCTCCCCGAGCCTCAGCTCAGCTCTTGGCAACAAGGAGGACAAGCAAACCCTTGGAGTTAGTCTGAGACGGTTTGAGGAGCAGACGGGGCAGCTCAAGTTTTACCCTGGGGAACCACAGTCCAATTCTCCTTCTTTGCTTCTCAAGGTTCCCAGGATCCAAGACTTCCCACCAAACGTACCGGGAATCCTGCCAGCGCAGGGGATTCCCAGGAGCCAGAGGGAGACAGGATGTACTTCCTTTCTAAATATTCCAGGCTCAGAAGCAGCCTGTACCAGGGCTGACGTTGAGAACCACTGCAGTCTGGCTTCGGGAAGCGAAGTAAAAGCAGCTTTAGGAAAGCATGGAATGAGCCAAGCTGGAGGGAACCGGCCAGTGTTCCTGGCAGAGGTTCCCTGGCCCCAGTGGAGTTTCCTGACCTTCCCCTTTCTGGGTCCCAGCCCTGTCCCAGGTTCCTGAAATTGTCACCATTTTCCAGGACAGAACAACTACAGGATGGTTATTTTTACCTCTTCCTGAGAGGAGGCCCAGCCCTATCTCTTCCTTTCTTCCCTGCCCACAAGACTGGGGAGAAGGGGCTCAAAAAGATCAGACGGTAAATCGCAAAACAATTATGAAGTGATCTGGAAACTGAAACACTGATAGGCATTCATGGGAGGGAGGAGCGAGGGAAGCAAGGGAGGGCAGAGCCAGGTCACCCCTCATGAGCTAGATTCTCTATTATATGTCTTGGTTGTCTAAGGAATCACTACAATTCATCCACTGGAAAAAAAAAGAGCAAACATTCACTGCAGGTTTACTATGTTCTAGGTACTAGTCTAGGTAACTTAATATACACATTACTTCGTTTAATTCATACAGCGAGAAAATGAATGCTTACTCTGTTAGGCTGTAGGGACAGAGAGATGGAAAGATATGGACCTTGCCTTCAAGGAGTACAAAGAAGCAACATAATGTTAACAAGCATAAAAATAGTAAGAGTTAGCATTTATTGTGCCCTGTTATGTGCTGGGCACTGAGGATACAGAAGAGAACAAGTAAGTCATGGCCTCACAGAGATTACATTCTAGGGGGAGGATATACCTAATAAGATATACATAATAACTAATACATAATAAGGATATACATAATAAAATAAATATGCGAGCAGTTCCAGAAGGTAAGAAATGCAATAACTAAGCTAGTGATAAGAGAGCGACTAGGGAGAAGTCCTAAGATGGATGGGGCCAGGGAAAGCCTCTTTGGGAAGGTGACATTCCAGCTGAAGTCTGAAAGAGCATTCCAGATGGATGGAAGTGAGTGCAAAGTTTCTCAGTTAGCCACAAGTTTTAGGAACAGAAATGAGGCCAAGATGTCTAGCGCATCGAAAAGGGGGAAGGTGGCTTGATGTAAAGTCAGACAACACAGGGGCTCCTTCATATGAAAAAGTTTGCATTTTATACTAATTGTAATGGCCATCAATTGGAGGGTTTGAAGCAAGGGGGTGACAGGATCTGAGTTATTTACATTTTGAAAAGATCACTCTGGCTGCCCAGTAGAGAACGGATCATAAGGGTGCAGGAGAGCAAACGGGAATACCAGAGGAAACGGAGTCTACGCAAGGGATGAAGGCTCGGACTGCAGTGTTGGTAACAGAGACAGAAAAAAAGGTGAAATTGCCTCGTAGTCCTCACAACATGAAAAGGCTTAATGGTTGCACGCCACCTCTGTGAGATCCAGAAGAAGTGCACAATGACATGCACATCTGAAAGTATTTAATATATGTCAGTTTGTTAGACTGAAAACTGTCCCTAAAAAGATTTAGGTAGGCCCCTAGGAAGAATGGCCAAGGAAGGACCAGAGCGGGTGCTTTTTGTAGTACCTAATTTCTTCAGTGGTTTGTCCAGGAGCCTCGCATTTGCCCCAAAGACAGAGTATGGATGAGATGAACCCTTGCCAGGAGATTGCCCAATCCTTAAGTAACATATGAACAGTATGAAATCACCTCACCTTCCTTGGCTCACCCCAAAGGCATAAGTCCACTCCTTAACAGGTTTTAGCAAGTTCCCAATGTACTTTGGGTCTAGCCCCAATTTCCTCAGGTTCAAAGCAAGCACACATACGTTCTGCCAAAGTAAAGGAACTCAAGGCTAGGCAGTGGCCAACAGGGCCTACAAAGCAATTCCTTTGAGACCCTGGATGATGTCAGCTCAGATGCGGCCCGCTCGGATTCCTCCCAGACCCTTGGGCTCCCAGACCACTGCGCTCCAGGAATCTTGTGGCAGGTGGCGCCTCAGAAAGTAATTCCAGTAAGAATGAAGTTTCCATTGATAGCCTCACCGCTGTTCCTTCCGGACTTTGTGTGGGGGGATATTTGGGGATGCCTGGGGCTGAGGGCGTAACCGAGTCTCTCTCAGAGAGGCTAATGGGAACCTAAGCAGATTAAAGGGCAGGACAACAACCACGGCCATAGAAGGTGGAGTCCTAAAGGAAGAAGGACCCAGAAATCCATCACACTCGGTGGTGGCAGGCGGGTAACCGATCTTGGATAGAGGGGCCGGATCTAGCACAAATCCTAGGTGTAAATCTTAAGCTTCGTCCAAAGAATTTGGAAAGATTTAGCGAGACCCAACTCTCTGTGATCTGTGGTGAGTCTTCCCCGGCCCGCACCCCCTCTTCACGACGGAGAAATTGAGGCCGATTCTGACACCCATCCCAGTGGAGGATTTGAGCTCTCCATCTCCCCTACGCTGTCCCAAGCCTTTTCCCCAGGACTGGGTGGGAATCTCTGCTCCAGCTCGGGACCAGTCCATCCTGCCCCCCAGGGCATCCGCACCCCGGCTCTCACCGTCCCCGGAGGGCGCTTCTCCTCTCAGCTGGGTTGCAAGCCGACCCCGCGCCGCCCTGGGCTGTGGCCGCCTGCCCGCCAGCAATCCGGGGCTGTGAGCTCACATCCTCCGCCCGCGGACTCCACCCTAAGCCGCAGCCCAACCCGGCCGGCCCAGCAACCTGGGATTCTAAAGCTGGCCCTGCCCAGAACCCAATCACGGGGGAGGGAGGGGCCCCTGAGAGCATTTCGGGGTAGGCGCTCAGCTACTTCCGGCAGCCTTTCCGGCGCAAAGGCCTCTGGATCTTGTAGGCAGCCGTCCCTCCTCTCAGGCTTGTTTCCCAGCAGGCTCTGCGGGTTGGGCGGGGTAAGTACTTCCGCAGTCAGGTAATGACGTTACGGGTAAACAGGTCCTGTAGCCGTGGCAGCAGCTGAGGCTGGCGGGCGAGGCACCCGCTGCCGCTAACCCCGGAGAGAACCGGCGTGCGGGAATCAGCCCGGAGGCAGCGTGCCGTCGCTACGGGGTTGGCAGGTAGGCAGCGACTGCGGGTCGGA
The DNA here is from genome assembly GCA_003697995.1 of Taxidea taxus jeffersonii. NCBI lineage: Eukaryota > Metazoa > Chordata > Mammalia > Carnivora > Mustelidae > Taxidea > Taxidea taxus. The sequence goes on along the minus strand of ML098379.1, from coordinate 84,260 downwards.
GGACGCGGGCGGACCCGAGGCGAGTGAACCTGACAGGCCGAAAGAAACGTGGGGATTCCGCGCGATTCTTTGCGAGCGGCGCGACGCCCAGCTTGAACCTAGAGCTTTCCGTGTTGATGCTCGCAGTGGTCTTGTGAGGAAACTGCAGCTCATATAAGTTCAAGGCGTTTACGTAGTGTGGACAGCCAGCTCCATCACCCAGGTCTTCCTGTGTGCCCGGTGCCCCTTCCCCCTCACCCCGCGGATGGCGCCTGCTCGCGGGGCCGGGAGTGGATCTAGGAGAGCCAGGGGGTGGAGAGAGTGTCGCTGCCGTTAACTTCAGGAGCTCATTGCCGTTCTTGTGCCCGGTGCTCCTCAGATGCCCAGACATGCACGTGTGGTGGGAGTTGGGAGGGAATCTGACGGTCGGCCGGGAACACTCTCCCTGCCCTTCTTCTTCGGTCCTATCCATCTCATTCAACTCTGCCCTCCGAACATACAGTTGGCGCTCAAGCCAGATACATGGGAATCTTGCTTGCCTCTTTCCTTCCCTCATCCCCAAACCCCTATATCCAGTCAGTCCTTTACCAAATGCCATCAACTTACGTAACATCGCAAACTGGAACACTTTTCTTCAGCTCCAAGCCTTGGTTACTGTAATAGCCTTCTCTGTTTCCAGTCATTCGTTCCACAGACATTTACTGAGTGCAGGCGCCCGGTATGTGCAGGCACTCTGCTGGATGCTAGGGTTACAGTGATGAACAAGGTAGGTGTAGCCCTACTGTTGTTCCTTCCAGTTCATTCTCCATCCTAGGTCAGAGTGATCGTTCTAAAAGAGAGATGTGATTGTGCCTCTTTACTGAGAACTGCTGGCTGCCCGCTACCCTTATGATCAAATCCAAGCTCATGACTGCGGCTTTCAGAGCCCTCCATGAACCAGCTCTGGCCTTCACAACTAGACTTAACCCTGTTCCACACTCCCCCTTGTTCACTGGGTTTTAACCATGCCAGCCTTTCGACTCTTGGAATGCACTACATTTCTTTTCACCTCAGGATCTTCACACATGCTTTTCCTTCTGCCTGGAATGCCTCCTCCCTGCTTCACTTGGCAAACTTTTGGATATTCTTTAGGTCTCAGCTTGAGTGTCACGTTTTCAGAAGCTTTTGTTGAGGGGCACCTGGGTGGCTCACTCCATTAAGCATCTGCCTCTGGCTTAGGTCATGATCCCAGGGTCCTGGGATTGAGCCCCATGTTGGGCTCCCTGTTGAGCGGGAAGCCTGCTTCTCCCTCTGCCTCTGCCCCTCCACCTGCTTGTCCTCACTCTTTCTCTCTGAAAAAAAAATTTAAAAAACCTTTACAAATTGTTAAAAAAAAAAAGAAGCTTTTGTTGAGACATCCTCCCCCCATATGAATTATGTCCTCTTGCTGCAGCTTCATATATCCCATGTGCTTTTTCTCATACTATCCTCACCACTTGTGATTGTTTACTGCCCAGAGATCAGAAATGTTTCTGAATAAATGCATCCTTTCAGGGAAGGGAGTAGAAGTGAAAGCAGATATTTGTTCCCTTACGTTACTGGAGGCTTTCTAGAGCAGCTGGTCTGGGCCTGGTAGGTATTAAATGCTCGGATTGTATGTGTAAATGTAACAGAATAGCAGGAAGACGGATCTTTTAAAAAGCTGAATTAAGGGACGCCTGGGTGGCTCAGTGGGTTAAGCCGCTGCCTTCGGCTCGGGTCTTGATCCCAGGGTCCTGGGATCGGGTCCCACATCGGCTCTCTGCTCGGCAGGAAGCCTGCTTCTCCCCTCCCCTCTCTGTCTGCCTCTCTGCCTACTTGTGTGATCTCTGTCTGTCAAAAAAATAAATAAAATCTTAAAAAAAAAAAAAAGCTGAATTAAAATGAAGCTCGGGATGATGAAAATGTTTCAAAAGGAAGATGCTAGCTTGGTTACTTCAGTGGAGTCCAGTAGGCCAAGAGCTCTGGGCCACAGTAATACATGGACAATCTACAGACTTGCATTAGTTGGCTCACAGTGTTAGATGTGGTTTTTCCTTTACATTTTTGAATTTAAGATTTTCCTTTAAAAATCAGATTTTGGGGGTGCCTGGGTGGCTCAGTGGGTTAAAGCCTCTGCCTTCGTCTCAGGTCATGGTCCCAGGGTCCTGGGATCGAGCCCTGCAATGGCTCTCTGTTCCGCAGGGAGCCTGCTTCCTCCCCTCTCTCTGCCTGCCTCTCTGCCTACTTGTGATCTTTGTCTGTCAAATAAATCAATAAAATCTTTTTTAAAAAATCAGATTTGGGGACACCGCGTGGCTCAGTTGGTTAAATGTCTGCCTTCGGCTCAGGTCATGGTAGTGGGATCGAGTCCCACATCCGGCTCCTTACTCAGCAGGGAGCCTGCTTCTCCCTCTGCCTGCTCTACCAGTTCTGCCTGAAGCTTTCCGTGCTTCTGCTCTCTCTCTGACAAGCAAATAAATAAAAATCTTTTTAAAAATCTTAAAAAAGAAATCAGATTTCTTCTCTAAATTTGGATTTGGGGCTGTCTTAAAAATGAGTTCTGGTGGCTGGGGGACTTTATCTTTTTTTAACCATTGCTCCTCCCATGGTATACCTGCTCTGGGAAGTTACTCCCATAATTGAGGCATTTGGGACAGATCTTCTCTAAGGAAGCCCAAAGGAAAACAGCTGGGGGAGGTGGGAGCAGAGGAAAGGGCTGGTGCAGGGCCAGGTGATGGCAGAGCCTTTGGAACACCAGGGGTTTGGGAATTGGTATGGCAGCCAATGGCTAGACCTAAGTAGCATTGCCTCCCTATTTGGACAGGGTGTGTGTTTTTTAATTTGTGTGTGTGTGTGTGTGTGCGCACACACGTGTGTGTTGGCCAGAACAACGGTGATTTTTCAGTGTCCTTCCCAGAATTGAGGCATCCTTTGGACCAGGAATGCAGGGTGGCCTGGGAAGGGAAAAGATCTCTCTGCTGATTCTCTTGCCTACAGAAAGAAACCCAGACTCCTGAGTTGGACACACAGGGTCTTACTGATCTGGCCCCAGCTGACCTTTGCAGCTCCGTTCTCGGTCCTTTCATCTTCTAGGTCTTCTGGCTGTTTCAGTGACTTCACACTCTTGTCCGTGCTGTTTTCTCCACCTGGGAAGCCTTTCCCTAGCCTCCTTACTTGGTACGTTCTTGCTGATGCTTCATTCCTTTTGTGTTTTCTGCTAGAAAGAGATGGAACCAACCTTGGTCCAAGTTCAGGCCAGCATGTCTGTGGCAGACATTGTGGGTAATATCCTTATTCCCGGCTTATTTTTTAACTCTCAGTTTTAAGTCATGCAAGATGTCCTCTTTTACTTGCTTTTGGTGTTATGCTAGGGCTGTGCTGGAAGAGCTTTTTCATGTCCTTGTGGGTACATAGTTGGGGACAGATATACTTATGGCTTCTCACAACTTAGTTCAAATGTTACCCCCTCACCCTGCTAACTGCTCTGTTCTCCTGCAACACTTGCGTGATATTTCTGTAAAAGCACTTAACACAGTATACTTTCTCAGTTTCCATGTCTGTCTTCCTCCAGCTAAACTATGTGCTCCTCCAGGGCGGGCACCATGTCGCCCTCATCCTTGTACCCCCCGCACCTAGCAGTGTTGGCATGTAGTAGGCACTCAAGAAATGTGTGTTGAACGAACGATGCCTGTGACAAGCAACTGGACTTTATTCTTTCCTGACCCTTGCTCCTATGACACACCTCCCGGCTGCCACTAGCACCCCTTCAGAGCAGAACAGAGCTTCTCTAGGGAAGCCGGAAGGGAAACAGGTGAGGCTCAGAGAGGTGGAGGCAGAGGGAAGGGGAGCCTTTGGAGGAGCGTCTGGGGTTTTGGCACTGGTGTCTGGGGGCAGGAGTGGGGCTGGGCTGGAAGTGGGCATTTCCTTGGGTGGCTGGGAAGCAATCAGGGACTGAGGCTGCTTTCTTCACAGCTATGGCCAAGGACATCCTGGGGGAAGCTGGGCTGCACTTTGATGAGCTGAACAAGCTGCGCGTGTTGGACCCCGAAGTTACCCAGCAGACCATAGAGCTCAAGGAAGAATGCAAGGACTTTGTGGACAGTGAGTGTCATTTGGGGAGACGTGGTGCCGCTGGGCCCCCGCACCCCGCGCAGCTGTCGTCCCTGCCAGAACGGGCCTAGTGACTCCCTGGAAGTTGTGTCTGGCCTTTGTGAATCCCCACGTACCAACCACCTTGACTCCCTGCTCTCTAATGCTCGCGTGTAGTCAGACACAGAGCACTGATCAAGACAAATGGTGAAATGGAGAGAGGCTATCCCATCCTCGATTTTTTTGCTCTCAGAAACCTTGGAGCAGAACTAGGGCTTGAGGGTAGGAAAGAGTTATGTACTTACGATTTAATTTCTTGGAAGTTCAACAGACTCACTGAGGTCATTTTTTAGCTAGTTATCTAGGACACCTGTCCTAGTGTGTCCTAGCAGGCAAGCAAGCCCAGTGGCCGTGAATACAGAGCAGCTCTTGCCAAAGCAGTGATTTCTGTTTGTTGTTGAAGAGCAGGGATTTCTGAGCTTTCTGGGCTCTCCTTAGTCTGTACAGGGCTTGGCTGGTGAAAGGCAGCCTGGGCTCTGTGGCCAGTCTTCTCACTGCATGCTGTCCTTCTTCCCTGGGGCCCAAGGACACTGAAAGAAGCAAACGGGAGATGAGGCTCTTAAATGCTTCGAGCTCTGTATTAGCTCTGGTCATGGTTGTCAAGGCCCTGCCCCCCTAAGCACCATTAACTGACATCTAGTTCCTTATCTGGGGCTAGTCAGGAAGCTCTGTTCATGTCCTGAGTCAGTCCTTCCATGAACGTGGCCCTTTGTGCTTCCTGTCACTCCTGGGAAAGCAGGAGAGAGAGTGCGTGGAAGATGGGCCCATCAGGGTTCTCATACCTAAGGTTAATAGTCACTGGCTGGCTCACTTGGGACTCAAGGTCCAGGGTGTCCTCGTCCAGCTCTGGGCACCTGGCCACCCTTCTCCTGGTTTAGACTAAGGGTGGAAGACTTTAGGTCAGCAGGCACCAAATTGTTTTGACACAATTTAGAAGGGACAGTTAGTCATGCCCTTTTGCCATAAGGTAACACTGAGGGAGTGGGGATGCAGAGAAAATAAAATCCATTTTTCTGTTCTTTCCCTGAAAGAAATTGGCCAGTTTCAGAAAATAGTTGGCGGTTTAATTGAGCTTGTTGACCAGCTTGCAAAAGAAGCAGAAAATGAGAAGATGAAGGTAAGATCAGCATGTCTTCTAAATCTTGGCCCATTCACTCTTCCTCTGCCATCTTGACTTTTTCTTGGGGGGCGGGGTGTGGGATTTTATTTAAAACAGGATTTTAGGGGACGCCTGGGTGGCTCAGCTGGTTAAGCGGCTGCCTTTGGCTCAGGTCATGATCCCAGCGTCCTGGGATCGAGTCCCACATCAGGCTCCTTGCTTGGCAGGGAGCCTGCTTCTCCCTCAGCCTCTGCCTGCCTCTCTGCTGCCTGTGCTCGTTCTCTCCCTCTCTCTCTCTCTCTAACTAATAAATAAATAAAATCTTTAAAAAAACCAAAAAAACCCCACAGGATTTTAGAGGTGCCTGGGTGGCTCAGTGGGTTAAAGCCTCTGCCTTTGGCTCAGGTCATTGTCTCAGGGTCCTGGGATCGAGCCCTGCATCGGGCTCGCTGCTCAGCAGGGAGCCTGCTTCCTCCTCTCTCCCTGCCTGCCTCTCTGACTACTTATAATCTCTGTCTATCAAATAAATAAATAAAATCTTAAAAAAACAAAACAAAACAGGATTTTAGTGGGACGCCTGGGTGGCTCAGTTGGTTAAGCGCTGCCTTCGGCTTAGGTCATGATCCCAGCGTCCTGGGATCGAGTCCCACATTGAGCTCCTTGCTCAGCAGGGAGCCTGCTTCTCCCTCTGCCTCTGTCTGCCTGTGCGTGCTCCCGCTCTCTCTTCAACAAATAAATAAATAAATAATCTTTAAAAAGAAAACAAAACAGGATTTTAGTTATGAGCACAGTTAACCTCCTGTTAAACTCTTACATGCCAGTACATTTTGTCTTTTTTTTTTTTTTCTAAAGATTTTATTAGTTAGAGAGAGAGAGCGAGCACAGGCAGACAGAGAGGCAGGCAGAGGCCGAGGGAGGAGCAGGCTCCCTGCCGAGCAAGGAGCCCGATGTGGGACTCGATCCCAGGATGCTGGGATCATAACCTGAGCTGAAGGCAGCCACTTAACCAACTGAGCCACCCAGGCGTCCCCATTTTAACTGTCACATCACCGAGATAGGTGGTTTTATGCTCATTTTATAAGTGAAGCAATGTGGGCATACAGGGTGTCAAGACTTAGCAAATGACCCCAGGCTAAATGGCGCATCAAATGGGCCGCTGACCACCAGTGTGCCAGAGTCGGGGATACTTGTAGACCTGCCCCGAAGCTGGTCGTCATGATGGTAGTCCTTCTCATTTCCGAGGCTCTGGGGCTCGACTGTCTTGCCAGCTGGACACTGAGATAGCCCCAGTGGCCCTTCCTTGGCTGCGGACTTAACGCTGAAGACAGTTTTAATGAAGCCATGACATTCTCTGGTGATACTGTTTTTCTAGGCCATTGGTGCTCGGAACTTGCTCAAATCTATAGCAAAACAGAGAGAAGCCCAACAACAGCAACTCCAAGCACTAATAGCAGAAAAGAAAATGCAGCTTGAAAGGTAAGTTATAATGTAAAGCAAGTTCTTTACTTAATTGCAATTCTATTTTCCCTTCTCGAATGGTCACCTCTTATCCTTCTTCTTCATCATTGTTCTCCCAGGGATAGTGTCTCACTTGTCATCCTGATTTGAAGATTTAAAGATTTTTTATTTATTTATTTGACAGACAGAGATCACAAGTAGGCAGAGAGGCAGGCAGAGAGAGACGGGGGAAGCAGGCTCCCTGCTGAGCAGAGAGCCCGATGTAGGGCTCGATCCCAGGACCCTGGGATCATGACCTGAGCCGAAAGCAGAGGCTTAACCCACTGAGCCACCCAGGTGCCCCCTGATTTGAAGATTTAAAAAATAAAATTACAGGGGTGCTTGGGTGGCTCAGTGGGTTAAAGCCTCTGCCTTCAGCTCAGGTCATGATCCCAGGGTCCTGGGACTGAGCCCCGCATCAGGCTCTTTGCTCAGTGGGGAGCCTGCTTCCTCCTCTCTCCCTGCCTGCCTCTCTGCCTACTTGTGATCTCTGTCAAATAAATAAATAAAATCTTTTAAAAAAATTAAAAAATAAAAAATAAAATTACAAGGGCACCTGGGTGGCTCAGTAAAACCTGCCTTTAGCTCAGGTCATGATCCCAGGGTCCTGGGATTGAGCCCACATCAGGCTCTCCACTCAGCGGGGAGTCTGCTTCTCTCTCTCCCACTCCCCCTGCTTGTGTTCCCTCTCTCACTGTGTGTCTGTCAAATAAATAAAATCTTTAAAAAAATTAAATTACATTTGCTGAAAGGAAAAAAAAATTTTTTTTAAGATTTTGACAGAGACAAGGCTTAACCCACTGAGCCACCTAGACGCCCCACTCTTTGTTCTTTCTTATCCTAACTTCTACATTGTCTACTCACACCATTTCTTGGCATCATTTAAATCATTTATATTCTTTTCTAGAAGAATTAAATGCATGGTTTATTTCATCCATTTTTAGGGCATCTAACAATTTTGTTTTTCAGGTATCGGGTTGAATATGAAGCTCTGTGTAAAGTAGAAGCAGAACAAAATGAATTCATTGACCAATTTATTTTTCAGAAATGAACTGAAAATTTTATAGCAGGAGGGCAAAAAGCAAAATCAAACCCCAAAAAAACCTCTGTACTGTTCCAGTGACTTGACTAATGGCCCACGTATGTCCTGAGAGATGGTGTATAAGGAAGGCAGCATCTCTGAAGGCAGTAAACAAATCAGGGAGCTTGCCGCAGATGTCCGTGCGCAGCTGCTGGCGAACACCCGTGGCCACGGTGGTCCAGGCTCTCACCTCTTGGCATTCTTAACCTGACCTGAGCAGTCTGTAAACTCGATTTTTTTTTTTTTGTAATTTCACAAGGCTTTGGAAAGGAAGAGCAATAAATTATTGTTTTCAAATGCCTTGATCTCCCTCTTTTCCTGGTGCCCTTGAAGTGTACATTTAACACCTTGAGAGAACCCTGGACTCTCGCACTCCACCCTCGTCCACAAAACAAATCAGTCAGCAGGTGCCTTTATTTGGACCAGACACACGAGTCAGATGATACTCCCAACAAGCAGACCAGCATGGCCTGTGAGCAAAACAGACAAAAAGAGGGAACCAGACAGGACCAGTTCTCATTTCCCATGTGTGTTCACAGGAATGTGTCTGTGTTTTGAGTTGACCTTGAGATGATTTAGAGAAAGCAAGGAACCCAGTGAAGTGAGCCAGCCTTTACACAATGGACATGTCATGCCTCGCTGCCCCTCCACTCAGAACAAGCCAGGAAAGATGACGAAACTCTCAGGAAACGTGCAGTTATCCAACAGGAAGCACACTCCACATCAGGTGTGAGGTACCACACCTCAGAGGAAAGGGAGTTAATTTCAGGTAGTCTGTAAAAACAGAAGATTAAGGTTTGGAAAGAAGGAATCGGGAAATTTTAAAAAAAAGTCTTTTCTAGGATGATCTGTTTAATATAGAAACAAAACACCTTTAAGCTTAATCCATTTCTGAAAGGCCAGAGCTGACCCTTGAGTAAAACCAAGTTTAGGCCTCTTGCAGAACCTTTCCCCCAACCAAGGGTGGAAGGAAAAAAAAAAAAAAAAAAAAGCCATGATAGTTTTTAATGCATATTAAAGAGGCATAATTTCAAACTTAAAAATGACCCCAGAAATCCCACTCTTCATTTTGCTGATAAAGGATATGCTGCAAAGAATCAGGAGTCAAGGGTTTAATCACATGTACACTGTGGGTCAGGTGACTCATGAACATGCCAAGCAGGCCACGTTTCTTGGAAGTTTATCCGGGATCTGGTCTGGTCCTGCTCACAGTGGAACTCGAGGCCACGGGGAGGTATTCGGCACTGCTTCCCTGTAAGCCACCCCACACCCTGCTGTCCATGCTCAGCTGCCTGGTCTGTTGGCGCCAGTGTCCTCAGAAGGGGAGGTTCTGATGTGGCTCCTGCCAGAGTCTTGCTCTTTGTGTTGCTGGTGTGTTTCAAATGCTACTGGAGACATGGGTTCTGAGCAGTTTTCCTCACACCGGATCCAACAGGAAAACCGCGCTGTGGGCTTCTTCCCTCAGGGCCAGTCATTACTGCTGTCATTTTTTCTTCCTTTTCTCCTCGTACTTGTAGTAGGGGCTCCGCAACATGAAAAGCAGAAGCATAAGAGGGATGAGAAAGTAGGGGGCATAGACAGAAATGAGGGTAAGTCTTTCGTGGAAAGTCTTAGGTCCTTGTCCTTTGAAACCACTGGCTTTGGAGAAATCATCAAATAGAAACGTGGAGAGGATTGGAATCAGCGTTGTCATGGTGTGAACTGAATAGATGATTGCAGGGGTGCGGATCCACTTGCGGCCTCCTGAAGTTGGGGGGGAAGAGAGAAGCATTAAGCCTGCTCATGACCCTAGGGGGGGCCCCCCTGGTTTTTTCCATGCCTGCTCGCTCCCTCCAGCTGAATCCTCCCCTCCCAGCGCAAACGAATGGAGGACTGGGGATGCTCGAACACTGCCTAGCGCCCGGAGCTGGGGCTCTAGCACAGGGACTGCCAGAGAACCAAGGGCGGGGGTTGGAGCTGGATTCAGAACAACTCTGCGGCGGTAAAATGGCCATTACAGTTGACACGAGGCTGGGGCCTGCCAACAGCATCTGTTAAGGAATTATATATAGGTGAAAGATCAACAGCCCCAGAGTTGGGGGGCTCCAGTGGGAAAGAGGGTGTATGAGCTTAGTTACTATGTACATGAGTTTGGCCCCTGTCTTTTTAAAAGCGTTAGTCCCAGGGGAACACTGTAAGAATAAAGGAGAAGTGAAACCCTTCTGGGATGATGCTACTGTGTAAAAGCCAGTCTGGTGCTGCCCAAGTCAGAAACATAAAAGCCAATGATAAAAGGAAAATTCTGCAGTGGTAAGAACAAACAAACAAACAAACAAAAAACCCCCCAAAACAATAAAAAGGAATGAGTTCAATCTGCAAGCAGTCCCTGGTGCAGGAGAGATTCTCAGCTAAGCACAGGCACAGGCCTGCACCCCAAGTAACGTCCTTTTATGTGACCTCTCCTGCCATCCCCACCCCACCCGCGGTCACCCTCACGGGGACCGCTTCCCTTCTCCAAGACACTTTCCCAAAAGATTTCTGGGACCTCATTTCAAAATAAAAAATGGGATTTCCCCACTAGTTACTGACCTCTCAAGAAGGCGTACGCCGCCATGGGAAAGAAAGGCAGCTGGAACACAAGCTCGCAAAACAGGAAGGACTTAAACCACGTTGGGGGGGCCTGAAGCAGAGGGTCTTTGAACTCCTTCGTGTACCACTTCAGCAGATTTGTCAGCTGAGGAAAGAGAAAGGTCACCATGAGTACAGCCACCTGGCGGGATAGGCCACAGCCCAGGTGGTCACTTCCGAACAACTCACTGGCTCCTCCGAGAAGCTTCTCTCAGTTCTTCCACGCCCTCTGGGCTACCCAGCATCTGTTCACGACAACACACAGCCCACTGTGTTGCCCACTGTCAAGAGCAACGGCAGCCGGCACACAGTAGGCGAAATGAGCACACAAAGGCAATGGATCTGTCAACAGTCTCCTTCCTGGTCAAGGACAGCTGTGGAAAGCCTGGAACAGGAGCGGCCACACACCTGGCTCCGGGGGCCAGACCACCTCAAACACAGAAATGAACCAGAGTTTGCCTTTTGGGGGTGGGGGGGTGGCAGGGATGGAAGAAGGGAGATCAATTTAACCTGCATAAAGATGCAGTTTTAGACAATTTAATCCCTAAATCTCAAGCTCCTCATCATTCTTAACTACTCTAGTTCTAAAGAGTGTTCTTTTAGGAGACCAGGAGCATATTTTATTTTGACAGACAGAGATCACAAGTAGGCAGAGAGGCAGGCAGAGACGGAGAGGAGGAAGCAGGCTCCTCGCTGAGCAGAGAGCCCGATGTGGGGCTCGATCCCAGGACCCTGAGATCATGACCTGAGCCGAAGGCAGAGGCTTAACCCACTGAGCCACCCAGGCGCCCCCAGGAGGGTATTTTAGAAGACACTGCCCAAAGTGTCTTCTGCCACAAGCTACAGAGCTTCTAGGCTGTGTCACTGCCTGACAGCAGTCTGGGTTCCAGCTGGCCGCCCACCCCGCCAACCACGCTGTTAAATCAGAAGCTGTGCATCCGTGAAGACGTGGCTGCCAGCAGAGGAAGGAAGCAGGAAGGTTTGAGGTTGCCCCTTTTGTGTCCTTTGTAAGGGCCCGAAGCCCAGGGCTCCCCACACCACACAGACCACTGAAGGTCTGTCGCATTTTACACCCTGTCTTGACACACCAGCCTCCAAAACCAAAAACATTTCTTGATCTCATGCTAAATCAAGGCAATTTCCAGTGTCAGAATTCAGCCTGCAATGGAAAATCTAAAGATATTTTTCCTGTTAATTTTTAATCAAAAGATAAAGGCTCACTGTTGTGAAATAAAGGCCTCACTGCTGAAAGTAGCCTTTAAGCAAATATCCAGAAACAAACATTCCCTTAGCCTGATCTTACTTTCAGAAAGGCTGTGGCTCAATGACCAGTTTATCTACCAAGTGATACTGAATTCGTACTTGATTTGAAATCAGAATCTACAGCAATACCCTGGGCTTCCTTCTAGGCACTTTTCAGCGTGGTAATGGGGTAGAAAATACTCATAAAGGTTAAGTCCCTGCACCTCTCCTGGGCTCTGTTTCCTCATCAGTAGAACAAGCCACTTGGACCAAATATTTAAGGTCCTTTTTTTTGGCTTTCTAGATTTTTTTTTTTTAAGATTTTATTTATTTATTTGACAGCAAGACAGGGAACACAAGCAGGGGAAGTGGGAGAGGGAGAAGCAGGCTTTTCTGCTGTGCTTGGGGGCGGGGCTCGAGAAGGCAGATGCAGGCGCTTAACCGTCTGAGCCACCCAGGCGCTCTGCTTTCTAGATTTTCTTAAAAAAATATATTGGAGGGAATGACCTGCTCTGAAGATTTACCGTAGGATTTACAAGGCATTCTGATTCGTTTGAATTTCATTTTCTATTCAATTTGTATACAGCCTCTCAGATTAACCTATTTCCTAAATCCAGACAGTTCTATACAGCCTGATGATTTCTAAAGGCTGCAGGATAAGATTAGCAAAACTTAATCTAATCAGCCAGTTCTGGAAGTAAATCAATTAGGACCCAAGCACCTGCCCACAGTCACATAATAGCCACATGATGCCAGACCAAGGCCTGGACAAGGGCAGATGGAAGGCAACTCATAGGTCCTTGGCCAAGTGAGGAGCATGGGACGTGGGGGCCCAATTCCTGGCTCTGGGCAAAGCGCTTAATCTCACGGAATTTGTTTCCCAATTATAGTACTTAGCTCACTATTGCTAAGATGAAAGGACTTAATGTACATGGTCCTTAGAACAATGGCAAGCACACAGTAAATGTTACCATTACGTAATTAAATGTAATTAACCCAAATTCAGGGAAATTCAAGTGTAATCCTATTAAAATCTCAGCATGCAACTGTTGGTAGTAAGATTTATTCCTATTAGCTAAGACCCAAAAAAAGGCTTATACCTGACTCATATTTGACTCCACTTACCACTGTTACCCATTAAACTTTTCACCTGGCCTTTGCACAAGGATTTCTAAACCCCAATTCTCTACCTTAGAATGAGGGCATGAGGGTGCCTGGGTGGCTCAGTTGGTTAAGTGTCCTACTCTTGATTTTTGCTCGGGCCAGGATCTCAGGGTCATGAGATCCAGCCCCGTTCTGGGCTCCTTGCTGGGAGTGGAGCTTGCTTACGATTCTCTCCCTCTGCCGCTCCTCGATCAAGCTCTCTCTCTTAAAAAGAAGAATGAGAGCACAGACTGATTTCACACATAGACGCTCACCTTTTTAAAAATTTTTTTTGAAGATTTTATTTATTTGACAGAGAGGGAGAGTACAGCAGGAGAGGGAGAAGCAGGCTTCTCACTGAGGGGCTCGATCCCAGGACCCTGGGATCATGACCCAAGCTGAAGGTAGAAGCCTAACCGACTGAGCCACCCAGGTGCTCCCCGTCTTTCCTTATTTTAGCAGAAGCAATGCTCCCCAGCTGCAAACGATACTAAAAAATGCTTCCCCATCTTCTCCAAGTTCTAAGTCAAACGAAATCCTTACTGTTTCATAGTAAGTCTGTCCAAGTGTTGATCTGTTCAAACCAAGGAAGGTTATTTAATTGGCAAATTTTAGCCCAACCATTATGGGAACTCTGCAAACTTTTTAGTTCGAGGGGAAAATTCCTTCTGTATAGGGAAGAAAAACATGACAGATGTTAAGATTTGGCATTTTTGCAAAGGGAACCTGAGAATAACTCAAGGATTTTATTATTTCCTCATAAAGAACCAACAAAACCATCAAACTCTACTCCAAAGCAACAAGAGTGGAAAGAGACACAGCCTTTTCAAAATAGGATGCCCCTGTGTTGCTAACGCCTTCAAACAGCATCAGACACGCATGCACACACAATTTGGCCAGATCCTGCTTGCAATGGCCCGTGACCTTTTACAGTAAGTCAACATTATAAAGGTGAGAAAACTTTACCAAATCAAGTGTATGACCTTAAAGAGGGTCTTTATGACACTCTATGCATTTTTTTAAAAAAAGATTTTATTTATTTATTTGACAGACAGAGATCACAAGGAGGCAGAGAGGCAGGCAGAGAGAGAGGAGGAAGCAGGCTACCCGCTGAGCAGAGAGCCCGACGCAGGGCTCGATCCCAGGACCCTGAGATCATGACCTGAGCCGAAGGCAGAGGCTTTAACCCACTGAGCCACCCAGGTGCCCCCACTCCATGCATTTTTATTGTATTCAGTGAGTGGGGAGAAAGGACCTGGGAGAACATTCAGAAAAGATAAAGTCCCAGCTGTTAAGTCAGGAATACCTGGAGGAACAGAAGGGCCCAGTCCTAAAGGGATTCACATCAAAGACTGAGCAGGCAGCCTGCCTGAGCTTTGCTGGCCACACAGGCTCTGCAAGCCACACACGAGGCTCTCCTTTCTTCCAGGCAACTAACAGCTGGTGCACAGCTGTGGCGGCCTTCTGAGAGTGCGACTGTGCGGCAGTTGGAATGACAGCCTCCAAAGATATCCTCGTCCTAACCCCCTGGAATCTCTGCACCTAACCTTTTACAGCAAGAAACTCTGCAGATGTGACTAAGGGTCCTGAGACGGGGAGGCTAGCTATGCGGGCCAGCTGGTTGTCTCTGAATGTAATCGTAAGCCTCCTTATAAATGTGGGGCAGAGGGAGCCCAGATTACAGAAAAGGCAGCAATGACAGAAGCAGAGATTGAAGCGATATGTCCACAAGCCAGGGAACACTGGCAGCCACCACATTTGGAAGAGGCAAGGAACAGATTCTCCGGTAGGACCTACAAAGGAACCAGCCCAACAAGATGCGTTTTGAACTCCTGAACTCCAAAACCGTGAGCCAGTAAGATGGTCAAACCCCAGTGTTTCTGGTATTTTGTTACTGCGGCAACAGGAAACTCACACCCCCTGTATGGCTGGCTCAGCAGCTCACCCAACTCTCTCTTACTTGGCAGGTGAGGCTACACAGCCTGGACTTGCCCAAGATACCAAGGCAGCTCTTGAAAGAACCAGGTCCTCAGACTGCAGTTCAATGTTCTTGCCAAACAATTCCTATAGCTTTCTCAAGAAAAGGTAGGTCAGAAGTCCTCCCTGTTACGCTTGGGATCTAGAAGCAAACAACAGGACTATGGAGTGGGGTACATTGTTGAGCAGTGGCCTTTCTGGGAAGGTCAGACCCCTAAAAAGTTAATGGGAGCTACAGACCGTCTTCCCAGAAAAATACAAGGCACAATTTCCATACCCCGTAAGGGGTTCCTGGACCTAAAGTTAAGAACCCCAGCTCTACAGAAAAAAAACATCTAAAGAGAAGAGAGGCAAAATCAAATGCTTAGGTAGACGAGTCAGTCTTGCTCACAGTTCTGCAGACAATCTGGAGAGGCACAGAACTGAGGACAGGAATTTCATGAAAGAAGCTTATGGGGTCCAGACAGAAAAAGACCAGAGAAAATAAAACAGTTGCCCTGAAGGAATGACAAGCATTAAAGCAATGTTTGCGGTAAAGAATACTCAACAGCCAACGAATGGGGCTTTTCGCTTTGATTTCTACTCAGGTGATCATTCTTACTGGAACCTAAAGACAAGGGCTGATTTGAAAAGGTGTCCTTAATTTACCTAGGAGCTTTTGAAGTTGCTGGATTCTGATCCTGAAGGAATGATCTGTGCATGCTCTTCCTACGGGTCTAATTCTACTTGCACTATCACTTTGGGATTAGCCTGTATTTTAGAGCTCTTTCAAAGAACACACAGATCCAGTACGTGATTGAGACACTGGTTTCACCCAGGTTACTTCCCTCAAATACCAATGACTACAGGTGGGGGGTGCGGGCCTTACAGACCCAGGGAAGAGGTGTCTTCAAAAGGACCAAAGTGTCTGCACCAAGCAGCTTGGGGTAAGGGTCTGGGGCAAGGAAAACCCCAAGCAAGACGTCGAGTTGACCAGTGAGAAGGGGACGGGGCAGCGGAAGGACCTAAGGGGGCGGGAGGGAAAGCAGACGCAGAACCAGAACCCGAACCTGGGGGGGGGGGGGGGGGGGGGGGCTCCGGCGGAGGGGGGGGAGGTCTTGGGGACGCCAGCGTACAACCGCAGCGCGCGCAGGGGCCCCAACCTCGAAGACCGGAGGACAGGACTAACTGTCGCCCTCACCTCGACCGGGTAGAGTTCGCGCGGCAGCACCACCTGCAGGTCCAGGAGCAGAGTGATGGGAATGTGGGAGAGGAAGTAGAGGCCCAGTAGCCACTCCAGGCCGCGCCGGGCGCCCAGAGCCCCCATCATCCGTTGGTTACGCGGGGCAGGAGCCGAGAGCACGCTCGCCCGAACGGCCGACGCAGGAAGTGGGGTCCCGCCCGCACAGCTTCCCAGGACTCCGCGCCCCGGCCGCCCGCTCCGCCCCCTAGAGGGCTACGCAGGCCACTCCCATTGGCTGGCTGCGAAGCCGCGGCGCTTGCCGCAGAGCGCGTCCATTGGCTCGTCCGTGTATAGCGTGTCGAGGCGGCGCCCCGCAGACCATTTCTATTGGCCGCCTGGGGCGCCGCGTGGGTCGGGGGCGGGGCCCCCTCGCCAGCGGCGTGGGCTGGCTGGCTGGAGCGCGGCGTGCAGGCTGAGCTGGCGCGCTGGGACCTGGCGCGGGTCAGTCCTCCAGCCGCCGACACCGGGGCGGGCGCGTTGTGGTCCCTTTCGCTTGGTACTCCGCTCATTGACTGCAAACCTATAACGCTGACTGAGCGGCTCCCGTGGGCCAGGCCACGGGCGCTGGTGGAGCTGAGCTCCCAGTGCAGCGGAGGTGCCTCAGACTAGGGCGGGCCGCACAGTGGCTCTCCATTCCCGGGCCGGGGCACACCGGCAAGATCGGTGTCCCGCCGGAATGGAGGGGGCCCCGGGGCCTTTCGAACGTTGCCTAGGAGGCAGCCAGCCTCAACTAAGCAAGAAGCAAAGGGATGTAGTAAGAGGAGAATGAGGGAAGATTTATTCACTCAGCAAATATTGATCTTTAACTTTCTGCTGGGTCCAGCCATTCACTGAGGAGTGGGACACAGGTGAAGGAGTTGAAGACAAAGTAATCTGTTTCTGGCTGCGTTGCCCATGAACATCCGCAGCCTCTGAGTGGAGAAGTGTAGGAGGCAGTTGGATAAACGTGTCTGGAGATGTCGATCTGTGTGGCAGAGTGGTTGATGGGAGTCGAGGTGTTGAGAGTAGAAGGCCCGTAAGAGGTCTTGGAGGAGCCCCAGCCTCAGGGGTGGTGTGAGGAGGGGGCTGAGACACAGGTGCACACAGAAGTGTGATGTCACAGAAACGGGTGGGGGGTGGGGTGGGGAGGTCTGCTGTGTTAGAACAACACTGAATGTCCTCCTCAGTGGCCCTGTGAGAGCACTTGTGGTGTGGTGGAAGTGGGCGGCCCAGCTGACAATAGGGCAGGGAGTTTAGACCTCTGGTTAGGAGGAGAGGAGAGAGATGGGGCAGTAGCTTGAGGGAGATGTGCCCAGAGAGGACTTACTTACTCATTTCTCAGAGGAGAGAGACTAGAACACTTGGACTTGTTTAGATGCTGTTTGAAGTTTCTGGGTCAGGGGGAGAGGTTGTCCATATAGGAGGAAGGGAGCAGGACATGTGGCTCAAGGCCTCCAAGGAGCTGGAGAGAATGGAAGGATCAAGGTTAGGTCAGAGGAGCTCTGTGCCCCCCAGGGCAAGCCCTTGGGGATTGGGACAGAGACATTGGTGGCAGTGTAAAGGTCCCCGCTGAGGTGGGTGGCCATTGATCCGGAGGCCTGATCTAGGTTTTGTGCTTTTCTCCACTGCGGGGTCTGCTCAGCAAAAAAGGCTGTTGACTTATCCAGGGTTGGGGTTCAGAAAGACTGGTGATTTAGGGGCATTGGACGAGAGGGCGATTGAAGAGACAGGGTATGTGCTTCAGGCTGAATAGGGAAAAGGCCGTGGGGGGCTGGAGGACGCAGTGTTAGTGTGGTGGGAGTCACTGGATGAACGGGGTGGAAGGTGGGAGGTTAGGGCAAGGGGGCGCAATGTCACAAGTTCAGATTCCTGGTGTCAGAAGAGATTCTGTGCGGGGGGG